>OZ023274.1:17760846-17921723 GCA_964007475.1 Hybos culiciformis
ACTTGAGGCAAGCGGTGGCCAGCGGCCATCTTCTGCTTGTATTTTAAACTATTTCTTATATTTTCTTTTTAGAACGAATCCAGCAGAATTAGGGGTTTTGGTAGACGAGGCGATCGTGGCCGTGAGGAAGAGAATCGGTGCCCATAAAAAGGACATACTTGTTGCAGCGGTGGCCCGGGGCCATCTTTTGCTTGTATTTTAAACTATTTCTTATATTTTCTTTTTAGAATGAATCCAGAAGAATTAGGGGTTTTGGTAGACGAGGCGATCGTGGCCGTGAGGAAGAGAATCGGTGCCCATAAAAAGGACATACTTGTTTACCTTAAGTGCGTGTTGAATGTGGATATAAAAAAATTCAAAAAGGATATAAACACCTACTTGAGGCAAGCGGTGGCCCGGGGCCATCTTCTGCTTGTATTTTAAACTATTTATTATATTTTCTTTTTAGAATGAATCGAGTAGAATTAGGGGTTTTGGTAGACGAGGCGATCGTGGCCATGAGGAAGAGGATCGGTGCCCATAAAAAGGACATACTTGTTTACCTTAAGTGCGTGTTGAATGTGGATATAAAAAAATTCAAAAAGGATATAAACACCTACTTGAGGCAAGCGGTGGCCAGGGGCCATCTTCTGCTTGTATTTTAAACTATTTCTTATATTTTCTTTTTAGAATGAATCCAGCAGAATTAGGGGTTTTGGTAGACGAGGCGATCGTGGCCGTGAGGAAGAGAATCGGTGCCCATAAAAAGGACATACTTGTTTACCTTAAGTGCGTGTTGAATGTGGATATAAAAAAATTCAAAAAGGATATAAACACCTACTTGAGGCAAGCGGTGGCCCGGGGCCATCTTCTGCAAAGGAATGGCACCGGGTCCTGTGGATACTTTATATTGGCACCGAACTGTAAGTGCAATTTATATCTACTGCTTTTTTTTTTTTCTAATCTACTGCTATTTTTTTTTGAATTTCTTTTTCTTTTTCAGTTTCTTCACGGCGCAGTGACTCGCTCATTGAACTCAACCAAATTAATGAGGATGAGGAAGCGGAAGAGGAACCAATACCAGATAAAAAAAAAAAAAAAATTCTTTGTTTTTCACCTATTTTTCAAAAACCTAAAAATATACCTTTTTTTTTGTCGTAAAAGTGAAAATTAAAACAAAAAAAAAAAAAAATTAAAAGCAAAAAATCCCCAGAACATCCCTGAAAATCCACAGAAAATCCGCCAAAGTAAATTATTTTAAAAGGGTTATTAACGCTCGACCAGCCAAGGAGCAAAAAAAAAATCGGAAAATTCAAAATATAATTAACGAAACCATTAAATTGACTGTGACTGAGAGGTTTCACGGAGAAAATCCCCAGAAATTTCCCAAAAAAAAAAAAAATTCCCGAAATTCCTCAAAAAATCCCTGCTTGCTGTGTATATTTTTATACATATACATATTTTTATAACAAGTAAAAATAGCTCATAGTTTTACTTTTTAATATATCTATCATACAAAAATTTTGCTATAGGATTCAAAAAAGTCAAAATAAATTTGATTGGAATTGGTAATATAAATAATTTTAAATTTTTTTTTTAATAAAGTAAAGTGAAAAAAAAAATAAAAAAAAAAAAAATATTATATTTAAATAAAAAAAAAAAAATATATATATTTTTTTTTATAATTTTTTTCTTTTTTTCGTACAAAAATTTTTGAAGTTAAACCAAAAGTAATTGATAATGGAAATTAATAGAATGGTGGATGAAGCAATTTTTTCCGCAAACGGTGCAATATCATTCCGGGCCATAAAGAAATATGTGGAGCAGCACTTCGACGTACGTAGTTCCCGCTACCACCAAGAAATCGGTAATTACATAAAAGAGCAGCTGCGTAGTGGGAACTACGTGCAACTGAGTGGCGTGGGGCTCCGGGGGAGCGTCACATTTGCCGAACATTATAAACCATTTGAATTGCCACCAGGCACAGATTCGGCCCGCGCCAGCAGACGGCGAAGCAAATCGCTGTCCGAAGCTACCATCGATTATAAAGCGGAATATTTCAAACTTCTAAGAATTGTCAAAGATTTAATAAAATTTTATGAAGAGCGGCATGGGCCTTTATAAGGAAAAAAAATTTTTTAATTTTTATATTTTATTTTATATGTATTTATTTTGTGAATAATTAATTTTATTTTTGTATCTTTACGTATAATTTTATATAAGTCCCATTCTTCAATGTTATGAGACCATATAGCTTTTAAGTATTGATTATGTTTTTGTTCTTTTAGAATTTTTTAATTCTCTTGTAAACCATTTATTTTTTTATATTTTTTATATTTTTTTCGATAGCAATGTAATTTATTAAATCCCTCACAATAAACTCACAATTATTAAATTAAACTGTCATTATATCATTTAATGTTTTTTTTTTTTTTTGTTTAATTTCTATTTTTCTATTTTATTTTTATGTATTTATGTATTTAAATTAAACTGTCATTATATTTGCTTTGCAATTTTTGGACGAATCATATATATAAATTTAATAGTCTTGAACTGCCCCTGACGAGCTACGTTATTTGCAACAACAAAATATAAACATGAAATTATGAAATAATTAATAAGAACTTGAAAGTGCTGATTATTATATTTCTTAAAGCTGAGTTAGGCAAAAAAAAAATCAACTCGCTCGAAAAGCAATCATAATTCAACACGTATTTAAGGCAAGCGGTGGCCCGGAGCAAACTTATCCAAAGCAATGGCTCCGGGTCATGTGGATATTTCCTGATGGCACCGAACTGTAAGTGCAATTTATGTGAACCACTCAGAACCAGTGCTGTCGTTCTACTGCTTTAGCAGTAGATCTACTGCTTTTTTTTCTAATCTACCCCCCTTTTTTTTAATTTCTTTTTCTTTTTCAGTTGCGTCACGGCGAAGTGGATCCCTGCTGGATCTCAACCAAATAAGGGATGATGATGAGGAAGAACCTATCCCAGGTAAAAAAAAAAAAAAAAACATAATGAAAAACAAGTAAACTTTTTTAAACTATTATTTATATTTTCTTTTTAGAATGAATCCAGCACAATTAGGGGCTGTTGTAGATGAGGCGATCGTGGCCGTGAGGAAAAGGATCGGTGCCAGTAAAAAAGACATACTGCTGCATATGAGGACGGTGCAGAATATCGACACCGTTAGGTACAAAAGAGATGTCGATATAAAAAAGTACAAAAAAGACATCAACACGTACTTAAGGCAAGCGGTGGCCCGGGGCCATCTTATCCAAAGGAATGGCTCCGGGTCATGTGGATATTTCCTGATGGCACCGAACTGTAAGTGCAATTTATGTGAGCCACTCAGAACCAGTGCTGTCGTTCTACTGCTTTAGCAGTAGATCTACTGCTTTTTTTTTTTAATCTACTGCCTAATTTTTAAAAGAAGATATGGTAGAGTAAGTTTAAACAAAAATCTAGAAATTATCAAAAATTATCGATTTGATAATTTTTTGAACTAAAAATAAACAGTTTTAAAAAATGAATGCAGCGAAAATAGGGGCCCTAGTGGACCAAGCAGTGATTGCGGTAAGGGAGACCATCGGAGCAAGCAAGAAGGATATCCGCGAATATTTAAAGAACACATTAAATATGGACATAAAAAAATATAAAAAAGAAATCAACACGTATTTAAGGCAAGCGGTGGCCCGGCCAGTTATTCTTCTTGACGATAGCAACGATAGCGACAATTTATGTAAATAACTAATATTTACCTTTAACAAAAAAACAAAAAAAAAAAAAGATGGTTATCTTCATCAAATGAATAAAAAGTAAATGTCTGCTGCTGCCACGATAACTCTTTAACAAAAAAAAAAGAATTAACTAAATTTAATTTTATAACCGTTGGGTTCCTGCCTTTCCCATTTTGACTGGCACAGTCAACGAAGGCCTTCCTTCTTCTACTTCTTGACTTTCAGATTTATAACCAAAGCCGAATCGTAGACATTCGAATCAAGACATTCGAGACTTTCTTTCTTTACTACTACTACTACTAAAAAAAAAATTAATATTAAATTTTTCCGCAAATTACAAATCTCGCCGGCAGGTTTCGTCAATAAATCGGGTACTCAGAAATTTAGCATCCCAGAAGGAACAACAGGCACAACAACAAAGTGAATCGGTTTATGATAAATTAAGAATGTTTAAAGGACAATCAGGTGGATGGGCATGGCATCCGAGTGGTGCAACACCGGCACATTTAACATTACCACCAGCACCAAGCAGCAATAATTTTGCTGGCCGGATAACGCGTGATGATTTACAAAAAAGGGGTAAGTTTGGATATTTCTGTTTTTGTTTGCTTGTTAGTCTGTCTGTCTGTTTAAAAGTTAAAGTTAAGTGGTACGCTTGTCCCAAAATCCAGAGATCTAACATCCCATATTTCCTTAATACAATTTTAGTTCAGCTTGAATATTTAGTTTGAATCAAAGAAGCAATAATTTTGATGAACACAAACAAAAGGAATTTAATTTCAAAGCGAAAATCTAATTAAAAACAAAAATTTTTTTAATTAATAGTTAGACAAGAAATTTAAGAAAATAATAAAATAGAGAGTTGAAAATTCCTTGAGGTGACTGTGGTGCTGCTATTATTATCATCATAATGTTTTTTGATTTAGTCACAAAACATAAATTCCCTGAGAGCAAATTAAGAGTTTTTTTTCATTTAATTTGATTTCAATTAAAAAAAAAAAATTAAATATTCTATTTGTCTGTAAACAAAAAAAAAATATTCTATTTGTCTGCCTATAACTTCTGAAGCTCGTCATATTTTTTTTTTAAATCTTTAAATGCTAAAAGAAGCGGAATTTCATAAGCTTTAATTTAAGCTAAATTTGAAGATTCTACGACTTGGGGTTCACATTTTATGATTTGTTATGCTGTTATGATTTGCTAGGAGCTGATAGATTAAAATTAGACATAAAATTAAAAGACAAAAACGAAATAGTAATACCAAATCTGTTAGAAATCGAAATGGGATCACCTGACGAGTTGAACAGGTTGATACTGAAAACAAAGGTGGCGCGACAACAGTGACAACAAATAACCAAAATTCATCACGGTCGCATGCGATAACTAAATTTGAGTTCAGAGGGTCCCACTTCGACCATAAAAAAGAAGTAGGAACTGTCAACTTAATTGACCTGGCAGGTTCCGAAAGTACAAAGACCTCAACGACGGTAAAAGAAACCGCGCACATAAACCGCTCGTTGAGTGCACTCAAAAACGTGATTTGTGCATTGTCAAAAAAGTCTAAGTATATACCTTTTAGAGACTCAAAGCTCTTTTTGTAAGTGCAAATTATGTGGCTCGGAAAGCTGGGCCTTTTTAATTATTTATATTTTCTTTTTAGTTTTACATTTTTTAAAATGGATTCTCAACCAATATGACTTTTGGTTGATAAACCGGTCATCGCAGTCCAGAAACAGATCGAATCAAGCAAGAAAGACATCAGGAATTATATAAAAAATGTTTTTAATATTGATCCAAACAAGTTCAAAAAAGAAATCAACGTATACATTAAAGAAACGGTGGCTAGGGGAAAATATATCCAGAAAAGGGGCAAAGGTGGTTCGTCTGGATCGTTCAAAATGAATCCAAATTGTAAGTGCAAATTTTCAGCAGATGAAAATATCTTGAAGTTTTTGAGGTTTTTTTTTTTAATTAAAAATCAAAAAACAAAAAAAAAATTGAATTTTATATTCTATTCGTTTGCATATTTATTTTATTTTATTTTATTTAACAAGTTTATACACGATATTACATTAGAGACTCTTAAAACATGTTACCCATTTAAAAATATAGCAAGCTAAAAAATAATAACTTCAGATGAGAATTGACTGTATTGAAATAATTATTATTTTAATTTTTAATTTATTTAAATAATTTCATTTTTATGCCAATAAAAACAGTAAATTTTCACAGCTTCTGATTATAAACTCAGCAAGGATTTTTCTTTAATTTTTGTGTTTCAAATATTGATTTAAAGTCCAACTTTCATAACAGCAAAGAAAGAAGAAATATATATAATTGTGAATTAAAATAAAATCAGTTTAAATCATAAAAAAAAAAAAATTATTATTATTATTTTTATGCGCAGCAAGATTTAAATTGCAATTAAATTTTAAATAAACAAACAACCACAATGGGCTTAGTTCAAAATTAAAAGAGAAAAACATAAAAAAAAAAACAAATATGAAATTGATCATAAATTTTTGAAACATCAGAAAATTAAAATACCTATATACGGTAGGTATGTACTATATGTAAATAATATCAGTTGATACTATACAATTGTTGATTGTAAGTCTTAAAAAGAGTATAAGAATAAGCTTTGCTGCAAGGGTAAAATATTGAAAAAATTAAAAAAAAAATAATTTAATTTTTGATTTAAATTTGGTTGTCATTATTTTCACTTAAATTACAATATCAAAAGAATGTTATTTTGGCACGCGAAAGTAAAACTTTATTTGTAATACATTTTATGTAGGTATTTTATATATATAAAAAAAAAGAGAAGACAATTTTGATGAAAAGTTTTGTAATTATTTTTTATGTTGATTGTTACGCACTTTCGTTTTGTTTTCAGCGAGTGTAGGCTAATTTTTTTAAAAATTTATGTAATGAAATGTCACAGGTATATAAAGTGCGTTTATATTATATATTTTATATATTTTGTTAAAATAAAAAATTCTGTTATGGTCTTATGGAGATTATAAATATAATTATACGATCGCCTCATAATTGAAAAAAAAAACAAAAAAAAACACTTTTTGGATTTGTTAAACTAAGAAATTTAGAACTGTTTTTATCTTTTGAATCTTATGCGATTAATTTCAGCAGTCTCTCAAGAAATTTATTAATTTATAAACCTGGATGCACCCAGTGGTGGCTCGACCATAAAGGCAAACTAGGCGACCGCTTACGGCGCCAAGCTTTTTGGGGCGCCAAAGTCCGTTTTGCTAAATCCATGTAATTTTTTTTTAAATATTTAAAATTATTTTCTTTACTTTTAAAATTTATTTTGTTAAAATCAACAGTATTAGAAAATTGACAATAGTCGGCAATACACAATATCTATAGTAGTCAGCACTCTACTCGTTCAAAAATATATATTTTTTTTAATTTAGGTTCACGTTATAAAATATAATGCATGTTTAATATAAAAAAGATTTAACGTAAGATTTGTTTTTGTGATTCACGGTTAGGGTGAAGAGGAAGGGGGCGATATGTATTAAATCTGCCTAGGGCGCGAGGGTTGAAAATTTATTTTTCAGGCACCACTGGATGCACCACATAAAAATTTTGAATTTTCTATCATTAACTCTCTAGACTCACGATCTACTCATAATAATGACATACTACTACCTACATAACTAGTATAGATTCTGTTGATGAAATAATAGAGAAGAATTTTGATTTTTAAATCACTTGCATGCCTTTAATTTTAGTCAAAACGATTCAAATAGATTTTTTTTTTGTATGAGCTTATAATTTTCATATTTGAAGACATAATTATATTTAGTTCAGTTCAAATTTTTTTTTAATCACAGTTTAATGATTTTGATAAACATTTTTCCAGAACCACGGTGCATTTAAATCTTTCTAGAAAAGTATACTAGATTCAAGATTAAATGACAAACATATGACGTAGTTTACAAAGAATTTCGCGCAATATAGAAAAAATTAAAACATGATAAGAAAATTGCAGTACCGAACATTTTATTTGATTTTTTTTATCAATAAGAAAAAAAATTTTTGTACTAAAATTTCTTTGAATAGGTATCAACTTTTTTTTCTCTGACCTAATAACACTTAATTTTAAGAAAAATAAAAATGTTTACTTTTTTTTTTTTTAGCTCTATGTATTTATGAATTCTTATCACGGCTGGAAGTAAAATATTTTATTACTTTTCTTGGGAGCGTTATTATCACGAAGTTTTTTTTTTATTGAAACCTTTCTTAATCTGACAATTTTTTTAATAATAATTTTTAAGTTTTTTTTTTTGTAAGAAATAATGGATGAGAAAAAATTTATGATTTATTTTTGTATGTTTTTGTATGTTAAGATGAAAATAAGAAACAAAAAAAAAAAAATGGAAAACTGCCCTTAAGAACAGAACGAACAGTGATGCAATTTTAAATGCACGAGAAAAAAAAAAACAGTTAAATTCAAAATTTATAATCTGTTAATTTTATGTAATTTTTATGGTTTTTTGAATTATTTTTTTTTTTTAGGTGTATTTAATAATCGTAATAAATTTTAAAATAATCGGAAAGAAAGAAAAAAAAAATATTATTTTTAATATGTGGAAATAAAAATTTGAGCCTGCAATTTGCGCACATATTATTCGCAATTTAAGTCTTAATGGCAATATTTAACAAAAAATTATGAATCATGAAACATAAGGTTAATAATAGTAGGTACAATATGAGGTTTTAAACCCAATTGCAGCCGCAGCCGAGGAGAATTAGGTGAAAGTATACGTCATTGAGGTGAAATGAGGTGAGAAGCGGGTTCTAGATTTAGGAGGTAAAATTTTTTACCGTTTTATTTTTGAATTTCATCAGTTAATGTTTAAATTTGTCAGTTTTCGCTGTTTAGTTTTTGAGTTTGACCAAAAAAGTTCAAAAGTTTCTAGATTTTCTTATGTTTTTTGTTGAAATTGATTCACCACAAACTTTTTAAATGTTTATGGATACAATTTTAATAAAATCACATTAACGAAGTTCGATACCGATTATATTTTGAATCCCATGGAGCTCTCCGCCTCGTCGCGGCGCCGAAATCTAGAAGCCGCTTTTCATCTCATTTCACCTCAATGACGTATACTTTCACCTAATTCACCTCGGCTGCGGCTGCAATTTTGTTTGAAACCTCATATTGTAGCTACTAATAATTTCTTTTGGAAACCAATCAAAAGTATGTTTAATACCTCTTTGAAGAGTTTTAAAATTTCTTGTTCCCGCACTTACGTGTATCTACTATTATTTGTACTTAACATTTTTTAATTTCATTCACACTTTGGGTGAGAATCTTAAAAAGAAAAACTTAAATAGAGTTGTAAATAATTTTTGAACTATGTTGAAAACTTAATGATGGCGCCAAAATCAACAACTTTAATAATACTATTCCTCAAATAAATAATATTTTTTATTTGATTCTAATTATTATACTCTATACTTCTTTATAAACTCTATAAAAAGCCAGGTAGCTTAAATAACCCTTAGAAAATTCATTACTCACGAATTACATTTAAAAAAAAATAATAATAATAAAAATAAATAAAAGAAGATTTTGATTATATTTTTAGTTTGATGAACCATAAAAAGAATTTATCTTCTGTTTATTTTATTTTTTTTTTATAAAATTTTTTTAACGCGTACATAGGTAGCAGCACTCCTAATGGAATTCAAGAGCTTTTTTTTATATTTTCTTAAAGATTAAAAAAAAAAACAAAACTAATTTCAAAATTCTTTCAATTTTTGCTCTGATTGTTCACATAACAATATCAATATCAATCCATTATTTTTTTTTTGTATGTTGCTGCTGCTTTGAATCTTAAAAACACTTCAATTCTAATGACAATTACCTAATATGGTGGCGACATGGAATACTTGAATTTTTTTTTTTTTTCATCCCATTTTAAGATTAGTAATTAGATTTTTAGACTAGTTGGTATTATTTTGATTAAAAGCATTATAAATACAATTATTACCAAATTGTTATAAAGTACAAAAATTAATTTTCTGAATACAAAACATTCTGAAGTTGTTTTATATACGATCTTACTTGTTAGTTTAGGGTTATTGTACACATCTAAACCTTTCGATAAAATCTATGTCTTTATTATCAATTTGACAATGTGAAAATGATTAAAGCTGTCGCCGGAATAAAATATAGAAAAAATCACTTGTAGACGGTAGCTCAAATTCTCGATAGTGACAAATTTATTTTGACATTTTTGTTTGTAGTTTGAAGACTAATAAGCGTTTTCATCTACAAAGTGAGCCTTAATATTTGCGTTATGTTCTTTTGTTTCTTTTTTCCTTCTCTTAACTTCAATAACGTACGTGAAACTTTGACACTAATTTTATTTCTCCAAAATTGCTAACAAAGATTCCGCATTGAGTATGTATTAGTATTAAAATTATGATTAGTGGAAGTAACGACGAGTCAAGTGTGAATTAAGGATTCGTTTTTTTTATCAAATTCTTTTTCATAAAATTGGACATTGTTTTATTATTTTTTCATTTATTTTTTAAAAATATTATAGAATTATATCGGTACTTTTTAAATTCAAACGCAAATTCTATACCACCAACTGATGTAAAAATAATGCTTAAAATAAAACAAAAATCACAAAACATAAAATGTACATTTATCTTAGAGCTATTAGGAAATTTCCATTAAAATGCAAATGCTATACATTTCAACATCATTGTCATTATCATCATAATCATCATCATGGTGATCACTACTACCATCATCATCATCACACATTATGAAATAAAATTGATACATTTTTATGCTTGCTAGCGAAACATTAAAATCTAGATTAAAATGAAAATGAAATGAATTTTGTCCAATAAAATTTTAAAATCATTAAATGAGTCATTCAATAAAATTATGCTTAAGTTATTTGTAGTTATATAGTTTTTAAATACATATTATATGTATTATGTATACAATATAAAGTGCATTATACAAAAAAATGCATTAAATTTCGTTATAAAAAAACGTTATAAAAATTTTAATTTGTCAAAATAAATCTTCGGTATCTTATACATATATTACAAAGTTAATTAGAAAAATTTATTATACAAAGTATTTAGTACTACCGCACAGGTATTTCAATGTGCACTTCTGGTTAATTCTGGCTGAAAATAAAGAAATTTTTACGGCTTTAGCTAAAACTATTAAAAATAATTTTCACTGTATATTTTTAATTGTTGATTTCCAAACCGTTCAAACGATCGATCCTAGGAATTTTCGCAAAAAAAAGTAGCAAATGTTTCCTAAAAAATATGATAAATGTTTTTATTAACTTTCAGAAATCTATAGTCTTAACTTGCCAAACTCGACATTTCTATCATGTGTGAACAAATTAATGTAAATTTCTCACTTAAAGAAAACAACAAATTTATTTAAAAATTTTTATTTTCAATTTTTCAAAAAATCAAAAGAAATTAATATAAACATTGATTTTGGAAGGTGCGTGTTCATTAGTCGAGAAATATATAGTGTTTAAAAATCATCTAAGAATCGATATCAATTTATTATAATTTCCTTTTTATATTAAAAAATAAAATAAAAATTAAAAACAAATTGAAAGAAAAATTATTATTGAATTATTTATCTTTAGGCATTTTCAAAAATTTAAAAATGTAAATTTTTTACAAATAAATAATATTAAATCAATATTTTTGTAGTAACAAGGTTTGGGAAATTGAAAAGTTTTGATTATATTATAAAAAGTGTTAAAAGAAAATATAAATGTGTTCACATTTTTTAAATTTATTTGGTGATCTAACTTTTTGTTATACATTAATAAATTTTCTGAAAGCCAAATTTTGGTGTATAATGTTTTCTAGTATAATTAATATACTTTAGAAGTCATTTACAAAAGTCATTTCAAATCGCGGACAAATGTGACATGAAGCAGAAATGTCCCACGGACAAATGTCTAACCCCCACCGACGGTATGTAAAGTATTCACTGGAAGTAAACTATTTAAATGAAATAAAATAAATAAAATAAAATAAAATTGTGACGAATATTTTTTTTAATTAATAAACCAAATTTTCTCAAATAATTGTTTATCATAATAAACAAAAATTTTTTTTTGACACAGGTTAACAGTGCCTGAATTATATGAAAGTAGGAAGAATGCAGAACAAATTTTTTAGATGGAAAATAAACTTTGTTCTGAATCAGTCAACATTTTGTAATCATTTTCTCAAAATCAAAGAGTTTTTCATTTTTAGTTCCAAAAAAAACGAAATAATAATAATAATAATTTATAATTCATTAATACTCTTTATCTTTGAATATTTTGGTGGTGGTCATATTTTAAAGGAGGATGTATTAAATTAAAAAGTAAATTGGAAAATAAATTTTATTTAATCTTTAACCAATTAATTTTAATATCAAAATGTAAGAGATTTTTAAATGATTTTTTTACACCCAATTCATAAAATTTTGGTTAATATGTGTGCTACTAAATTTTAGAAGTATATGTAACTATTTCATATTTTAATATCTGTTCTGAATATACGACCACTATTTTGATAACTAAAAGTTATAATGGCAGTTCCACCATAATTTTTTTTTTTAAAACTGGAGTTAATAGTTGCTATTCAGTCAGTATGTCTTTCACTTTCATTTATTTGGCACAATATTTTGACTTAATTAATTATTTCATTTTGGAAGATATAATGTAAATACATATATTTCGAACCTATAATCAAATATTCCGATATGCGAAATTTGATTAACTTGTGATTTTATTTGAAACATACGTATATTTTTATTTTATAATCTGGCTGTGTTCATGTATTTTTTATGTCAAGACATAATGAGGTCAAAATGTCAAAAATTGTAATAAATTAAAAACTAAGCCACAAGAAAGAAATTGAATATATAGTATCTTTAGGTCCTTAAATTTCAGACGAATTATTTATTTTTGAATAATAAATGTTAACTTAATTTATTCGACCTTATAATATATTTATTAATATATTTTTTTTTTTGGTGAAAATAATTCAATAACCAACAAAAATTTAATAACTGGATGGTGATTTGTGTTTTTTTTATACAAAAATAATGTTGCAAGTTAATTGAAAAAGAAATCTCATAATATATCATAATTTTTTATTTTTTTTTTTAATTTCAATGAATTTATAATTTCGAATTATTAAGAAGGAAGAAAAATAGAATATCTTTTTGAAGATGCATATAGGTATTTAAATAAAACAATCCTAGATTTGTTACTATTGGTAATTTTCCTGAAACAGTTAAAAATATTGTATAATATATTATACATACTTAACGTTCATCATATAAGAGCAAAAATATCACCGGGGACGGCAGTGGACACAATATGTTTCGCATTCAAAGGTCGACGCTCAATAATTTCATTTCACTCAATCACTCTCCAATATAATTTCCACTCAGTCTATTTGTGGACACAATATATGTCGCAGTCAAAGGTCGACGCTCAATAATTTCATTTCACTCAATCACTCTCCAATATAATTTCCACTCAGGCTCAAGTCCCAAAAATGTCCCAAATTAAAATGTCCCAAAATCCAAATTGTCCCAAACCCCCAAAATGTCCCAAAATCAAAAATGTCTCAAAATCAAGAAATGTCCCAAAATCAAAAATGTCCCAAAATCAAAAATGTCCCAAAATCAAAAATGTCCCAAAATCAAAAATGTCCCAATATCAAAAATGTCCCAAAATCCAAATATGTCCCAAAAACAAAAAATGTCTCACAATCAAAAATGTCCCAAAATCAAAAATGTCCCAAAATCCAAATATGTCCCAAAATCAAAAATTGTCCCAAAATCAAAAATGTCCCAAAATCAAAAATGTCCCAAAATCCAAATATGTCCCAAAATCAAAAATGTCCCAAAATCCAAATATGTCCCAAAATCAAAAAATGTCCCAAAATCAAAAAAATTACCCAAAATTTCCAAAAGTCTCCCTAAATGTCAAGTTTTTTCGAAATATTTTTATATATTCATTTACCTTCGAAAAGTAGTTATATCAACTAAAAACACTTCTTGGCGCAGTTAAAACTCGTGACGCAAGCTACGTACACAATTCAATTCATCACACAAAAGAAATGATATCAATTTGTGTGCCGCAAGACGCTAAACGTGCGTGCGTGCAATCAGTGGTTGTTGGAGCAAAAATCAAAGCAAGGAAAATTGCTGAAAATGTCGCATCGAATAATTTGTGCAAAAGAATTTCGGTGTGATCTTTTGTTGACAATTTTTCGTTGCCTTGACTTCTGCTCCAACAACCACTGATTGCACGCACGCACGCTTAGCGTCTTACGGCACACAAATTGATATCATTTCTTTTGTATGATGAATTGAATTGTGTACGTAGCTCGCGTCACGAGTTTTAACTGCGCCAAAACTGTTTTTAGTTGTCTTAATATCTTACTATTGTTTAATTATTTTGTTCATATTTTGCTTTGAGATGTATAGGTTTAAATAATTTTACTAGAATGACCAAAAGATTTTGAATTGGATACAATGATGAATAATTTCTAGAATAATTTGAATCAAATTTTTGGTAATAATAACTTGTTTTTAATTTCTAACTCCTTTTAATAAATATTAACAGTGAATTAAATAAAATTATCTTCTCAATTGAGGAATCACAACCCTTGACTTATGAATATAAATTTTTAATGATTTCAAACACTCTAAATATAAAATAGAATTTTTTTAAAATAAAAAAGGAAGAATAAAATGTAGATAATGCTCTTTTTATTTTTTTTAGGTACAAGGTAACAAGATAACCTATTTTTTCCTAACATCAGTTTTTCCCATTGCTATATACTCTGATTCCGTAAAGTTAGCAAAATTAATAGGAAATTTCAACATTTTTAATATGGCAACAATAATAATCTTTAAAATAAAAAATAAATAACTAGTGCAAAAGAAATTATTCACAAATACTGTCGTGAAAGTAACTGTCGCGATTTCAGTTTATTAAGTTTAATTGTTATGAAACCTTTTTTTTTAATTTTATATAATAGATATACAGGCCCAGCTCGTGTGTGCGAGGAATGATTGGCGCCTTTGAAAAAGTTTTCAATTAGATACTAAAAGGCTATATAAAGCAAAAACTACCTAAATTCATTTATTAAAAATAATAAAAGAATTTACAAGAGTTTTGATTATACCTTTTATTTCTTTATTAAATAATCCAATTCTTACCAAAACAAAAACAAAATTAATGAGCAAAACCTAATATAATTTTAAAAAATATATGTTAATAACATAAATCTGTAAAAGATAACAAAAAATATTGCTGTTGAACTTCCTTTATACTCTAATACTTTTGCTCGTCTTGCTTTGATTTTTGCGAAATCTATCCGCAACACATCAAAGTTAATATATTTAGAAATTTCAGATTCTATGGAAACTATTGCCAACCCATTCCATTTTTCTTGCCTGATAGTTGATCTCAAGTAATTTTTGAACAGTTTTAATTTTGGAAAAGTTCTCTCACCTTTAGCAACTGAAACGGGTAAAGTTAGTAATACCACAAAGTAAGCATAAATAAGAGAAATTCATTTAATACAAAAAATTCAAATTAAAAAAATTAAACAAAAAATGTGGGTCTCACTGAGAAAAAAAACTAGTAATATTATACAAGTTGACTTGGGTAAAAAAAATTGTACTAAATTCCAAAATCATACAACGCTTCCAAATTGTGCAAATTTAATTTGAAAATCATGGTACTGTTCGAAATACGTATCGCACGAATTTTGTTTAGCGATGAAGCTCACTTTTGGTTGAATGGATACGTCAATAAGCAGAACTGCCGTATTTGGAGTGACGATAATCCTCAAGTGTATGTTCAGTCACCGTTACATCCAGAAAAACTGACTGTTTGGTGTGCTTTATGGTCTAGTGGAATAATTGGTCCGTACTTCTTTAAAAACGATGCTGGCCACAACGTTACAGTCAATGGTGACCTCTATAGAGCCATGATTACTGACTTTTTCGTTCATCAATTGAACAACTATGATGTGAAGGAGCTGTGGTTTCAACAACATTTCACACAGCTCGTGCCACAATTGATTTATTGAAGGAAACGTTTGGTAACCGCATAATTTCACGTTTCGGACTCGTGAGTTGGCCTTCAAGATCGTGCGATTTAACGCCGCTAGACTATTTTCTGTGGGAATATGTGAAGTCGCTAGTCTACGCCGATAAGCCCGAAACGATCGACCACTTGGAGGACAACATTCGCCGCGTTATTGCCGATATACAATGTTGGAAAATGTCATTGAAAATTGGACCCCCAGATTAGACTGCGTCCGAGCCAACCGTGGCGGTCATATGCCAGAAGTCATATTTAAATCATAATGCCAGAAGATTATCTTTCGAATAAAGTACATTTCATGTCAATTTTAAAAATCATCTTTGTTTTATTCCATTTCGAAGTTCTATACCGCTAAAAAAAACACCCTTTATATTACTGACATAGCTCAGTGGAAGACTACAATCACATTGAACACAGAGGTTAAGCAACGTCTCGTAGGGATTCGTACTTAGATGGATGACCGTCAACAAATAAAAAAACGCCAATAAAAAAAGCGAAAAAAGAGAAAAAATGAAAATAAAAACAAAAAAGTTAAAAAAAATTAAAAAAAAAAAAAAAAAAAACAAAAAAAACAAAAAAAAACAAAAATAAAACAAAATAAAAAACAAAACAAAACAAAAAAAAATAAAAAAAACAAAAAAAAAACAAGAAAAAATCAAAAAAAAAACATTTGAACTGTCATTTGCATTTGAGGGGTTTTTAAAGTTACTTCGATGTTTTTACAAAATACTTTGCCATGTATGATTACCTAAGCCACTTCGATAAGTTAACATATTAAAAAGTATATTTTATACAAAAACCTAAGTTAATTTAACAAAGCTTAATTTTGTTAAAACAACTTAAATAACTTGGTTATTGTATACAAGTACTTGGTAGGCTGAAAACTGCCGAAACCTTGTGTATTTTATACTAGGTTTTTCTGTAATTATACAATGGTTTTTTTCTCAGTGATATCTATATGAAATCACTATCCCAATTTTGATTTCATGTTTTTTGTTTAATTTTTTTAAATTTGAATTTTTTGTATGGAAAGAATTTATCATATTTATACTTCCTTTATGGTAATACCCTAACCCTTCAATGCATGACCTCACCGATTTATATAATTTTTTTTTTTCAGAGTGTATTTTTGCTTCCTAAACAACGTTTGTTCAGGGAAAATTTTTAATTTTCTTTCCGCATTCCGGAAAATCGAGTTTTTCATGAATATCATTTATGATATCCCATGCATTAAATATAAGGAAAAATAACGAAAAATAAGAAAAATACTAGGAAAAAAGGGTGTACTTCATTCATAGCGCATACCTTTGATTTGGCTGAAATTTTGCACAGACCTTCCTTTTGACGATATAAGAAAATGTGTAAAAGGATTGGCCCCAAAGTATTCATACATTTTGTATGGGCAAAAATTATAATCTGTATGAAAATTGTTACATACAGTTCATGTTATATCATATTTGATGTGTATGAAAGTTTAAAAAAATGTATTTAATTAATTTTAAATCAATTTTTTATAAATTATTTCGAATTTTCTATCCTTCATTTATGAAAAAAAGCACTTACCTGATTATTTCACCAAAAAACTATTTATTTATAAGCGAAACCAACTAAACGATTTTTTAAAAATGTTGACCGACCAAACTTTGTTTTTTTTTGTGTAGAATTTGTAAGCAAAAACAAAAACAAATCGAAAAAAGCTATGAATAATAAGATAATAGACTAGTTTCAGTAACGAATAACACGAATTGCATTTTAAATTTTTTGTCTGAATTTTAAGAAAATCCCTTACATAAAAAAGGCATCACTTATGATCCCATATGCACAGAAGGGCTAAATGCAATCAGTTTATTTCGAAAGAGTTCTTCAACAATTCTTCAAAAATTAAAAACTCAAAAAAAATTTGTATACATATAAAAAAAATTCATTGTTGTTAAAATTTTAATTTTATATTGGCTTGTAGGCGCTTTTTCATTACTGGCGCCTGCGGCACCTGTGTGTAGTGCACACTTCGCACACGCTACGAGTCGGGCTTGTATATATGTATGAAATTTAAGTCTACTAGTCCTTGTTAGATCTTAGAAATTTTTATTATAAATTTCTTCTTTTTTTTTGTATATATTTTGGCAACAAATTAATAGTGTTGATGTCATCATTTAAATAATATTTTTAAATTAACCTTTAGTTTTAATTTTTTTTTGATAAGAACTGAAAAAAATTATATACAAGTGTGAAAAAGTATAACTAAAATTTAGTCTTAATCTTTATTCGAGCAATCATAGACATTTAGTTTGAAAAATTTAAATTTATTAATTAAAAACTTAGAGCATATACAATGAAGTTTTGGTCATTTTTGTTCTCATTATTTCTGATTCAGGTAAAAAAAAAAATAAAAGGAAAAAACTACATTGTATAATCGAAAATTGAGTAGTAGTCATATTTTTTTATTTTTAATTCAGAAAATGCTATATTCTTCTAAACTTTTACATTTTCCATTAAAAAGTTAACATTATTTTTTGTAGAGAAAGTTTGAAATTTTTTTAAATGAAGCTTTGTAAGAACTATCCACTAAAATATCTTCAAGTTTTCTTGTTGCGTTGAAAAAAATTATCAAAATTCTTTAATGAAAACTTCCTAAAAATCAGAAATTTTATATTTTATTTTTTTAGCGTTTTTAAGGAATATTTTTGACACCTAAATTCGTCGCAGCGAGAAAATCCAAAACTTTAAAATTGTCTAAACTTTATGTGCCTTTGGTTAATTTCTGCGACGGGACTACGCCGCATTACAAACACTCAAAATATAGAAATAATTTTTTTCTCAAATTACAACCAATGGTCCTGGAAATGACAAAAATATTAAACCTAAAAACTGAATGAAGATATGAAAATATGAATGTGATATTATAATTTAATGAAGACTTAAAAAAAAAACCAAATTCAAAATTCTCAAAATAAAAAAGAACCTAGATATTGCAAAAATCTCAAATTACCAAAATACTAAATATTCCCAAAATAGGCAGTAAGCTTGAGTAGTTCTTATTTGAGTTGATTTTTATTGTCATTTCCGGATTTGGGATTTAATTAATGGAGAATTCAATCATTAATAAAATTGCTTATGTTTTTTTAGTTATTGTCTGGATTAACTGCAGCTCAAGAGTATAATTATTATAATGACACCGGTGGTTATTTATTGATGAACGGAGGCAGTCAAATTGCAACTAATTTTTGGCTTATTTGCTTAGGCAGCTTTATTATGGTACTTCTTTCAAAACTATCTTAAGAATTCTTTTAAATTTTTATATATTTTTTTAAAATAAATGTAATGTTTTCTATTAAATTTTAAATAATTTGTTAGAAATGTTTTATTTTACAATTTTGCAGCAAACCTTTTGAAATTTAATATAATATATAAACTAAGATAAGAAATCAAAAATTTATATTATTTAGTCACAGTTCTGTTTTTTTTTTCCCAATAATTTTGTCTTATGATTCTAAAAAACTTATAATTGGCAGCAAAGACATAATTTTACGGCTACATGACATAACCGCGAATGTCATAACCGCGAAACTTTTTTGTCATAACCGCGAAATAAAAAATAAAAGTGTCATAACCGCGAAAAATGTCTTATATTTTTTTTTGTCATAACCGCGAAAAAATATGGCAAAAAATTGAAAAAATTTCGTTTCGCGGTTATAACAAAAATTTTTGTTATAACCGCGAAACACAAAATTTCGATTTTTATCATTTCGCGGTTATAACAAAAATTTTTGTTATAACCGCGAAATGACAAAAATCGAATTTTTGTGTTTCGCGGTTATAACAAAAATTTTTGTTATAACCGCGAAACACAAAAAATCAATTTTTATCATTTCGCGGTTATAACAAAAATTTTTGTTATAACCGCGAAACACAAAAATTCGTTTTTTTTCATTTCGCGGTTATAACAAAAATTTTTGTTATAACCGCGAAACACAAAAACTCGATCATTTTGAAAAATGAAATAAGACCTCGATAAAAAAATGTTGTGTGGTAAGCACACAGGAGGGGGGGCAGCAGGGCGGAGGGCGGAGGGCGGAGGGCGGGCGGTTGGTCAGTGGGATTTGCGGCTGGCGCCGCAAATCCCACTGACCAACCGCCCGCCGGCCGCCCTGCTGCCCCCCCCTTCCGTGTGCTTACCAGACCTCGAAAAAAAAATGTTGTGGGATAAGCACACGGTGGGGGGGCATCAGGGCGGCGGGCGGGCGGTTGGTCAGTGGGGTTTGCGGCTGGCGCCGCAAATCCCACTGACCAACCGCCCGCCCGCCGCCCTGCTGCCCCCCCTCCGTGTGCTTACCTCACAACATTTTTTTATCGTGGTCTTATTACATTTTTCAAAATGATCGAGTTTTTGTGCTTCGCGGTTATAACAAAAATTTTTGTTATAACCGCGAAAATTCGATTTTTGTGTTTCGCGGTTATAACAAAAATTTTTGTTATAACCGCGAAATGAAAAAAATCGAATTTTTGTGTTTCGCGCTTATAACAAAAATTTTTGTTATAACCGCGAAATGAAAAAAATCGAATTTTTGTGTTTCGCGGTTATAACAAAAATTTTTGTCATAACCGCGAAATGACAAAAATCGAATTTTTGTGTTTCGCGGTTATAACAAAAATTTTTGTTATAACCGCGAAACACAAAAATTCGATTTTTATCATTTCGCGGTTATAACAAAAATTTTTGTTATAACCGCGAAAAACTTAACATTTTTTTTGTCATAACCGCGAATTCGCGGTTATGACAAAAATAAAATTAGTTTCGCGGTTATAACAAAAATTTTTGTTATAACCGCGAAACTCATACAAATTCTAGTTTCGCGGTTATGACAAAAATTTTTCGCGGTTATGACATTCGCGGTTATGTCAGTTCACCTAATTTTACCTGTAATATTCTTAATCGATTTTACAGAACTTACAATTTTTTTTTTGCAAGCATATCAATTATGAATTTTACAATATTTTATTTTATTATATAGAGTTCCAATTTATTCCCCGCTGATATTTTGATATTGAAATAATGATGCGGGTTGACATTATTTTTAAGAGATTTTCTTAATGCGAGACGTGGGATTTTGGTTTATCTGTTTTAAATTAAACTAGAATGTTTGTCTATTTTTGTTTTTTTTTTATCAATTTAACTTTATTTCTTGTATATTAAGTTTACTTAATACAATAATGTATTTACATCAGAATTAAGTCAGCGGTGGCAATAACATTATTTAAAATAATTATTAGAATAAAATTGGATTCTTTCTTTCAAAATGCAATTTAGAAAAATCAAAGTTAGGTAAACGGAGTAATTTAATGTGAAATGCGTACAGGAATTTATTTTAAATAAATATTTATTTTACATGAAATGAATATTTGAATTAATTGTCAATAAATTCTAGTTTTGTTTTGTTTTTAATTTTATTGTTTTTGCACTCAAAAACAGTTTTACAACAGCAGACATAATATATGTATCCCATGTTTCTATGTCTTTAATTTAAAAGCTTTAACACTTAGGTTTTATTAAGTTTTTTTTTTTTTTGCGTATCTATCTAAATATGGATAGTGTAGCAGACTTGGAGAGGCACCCCAGTGAGTTCATATTATTGCATTTTTTATGATGCCATACCGATTTTGTTTTTATTGGTTTCTAATTATTAAATCTTTGCATTATAAAATAGTAATATATAGAAAGAAAAATAAAAATTATGAACCACTTACAATAAGGTAAATAACCTCATTAGGTATATGATAGTTATAATTAGAGTTATGCTACACATTGTTCAATCAAAAAGTTAGTGATTTTTAGAAAAAAAGTTACAAAATATCAAAAAACATTTTTTTTTCTGAAATACGTATAATATGTATTTGATAGTGCCTTAATAAGGAAGAAAAATAACAAGTTTCGCTAAGCACTATTCTGAGAGGAGTCTGTGATGTGACCATTTTTTGTATTTTCTTTAATATAGACAAATATTTTATTACTAACACCAAGTTGAACATTAGGTTGTATTTTCTGATTGATGTTAGTTATAATAATCTTCTCAAAAATAATTTATACTTTAAGAAATGAAATAAATATTTTTGGGTGGGGGGGCCATAAAATTGTCAATTATTGAAGTCAATACCCGATTTGGTCCTCTTATTATGTATTTATTTATTATTTATTTATTATTCATACTTTTTATTGTTTATTGTTTTTAATAAATATTCAATGTTTATATTAGAAGCACACGTTATTTTGTTTAACAAAAAAATAAAAATAAAAATAAAACCAGAAGACTCCACTTTTTTCTTAAGCTTCCGTATACAAAAAAAAACTGATTTAACCAATAAAAGCAAACCAGAAGATTTGAAATGACAAATTGTGCAAGAGACATTTCAATAGTCTATTCAAAATAAAATCTAAATAAAAAACTATATCAATACAAAAAAAAAAAAATTAAAAATATCTTTCCACATCCAAGCAAGAGCTTTAAACTATTTATTTATAATGTTTAATTTTTATGTAACAAATAAAACAATTTGCTAATAACAATTATTCGCACATTCTAATTAATTTATAACATTATAAAAAAAAATACATTAAATTTTGGAACCAACCCGTTTTCACGGCGCAATTTGATCATCGATAAATTAATCGTTCCAATTTGATCGTAAATAAATTGATTTATATGTTAATTTGTAAGTACACTATTTTTAATATAAAAAAACCAAAACAAAAATTTTTATGTTTTAATTTTGAGACAATAAATTTTACGCGTCTATGAACATTTAGGCTTAAATAGCAACATTAAACCGATATCGGTTTGTTTCATTATAAATGAAAAATAATTAATTTGTTTATTTTTAAAAATAAAATATTATAGGTATAGAAAATCAAATTTCTGGTATCATTTTATACCAATTTTATACTAAAATTTTGATTATCTACTTTTATTCGTTATTGCAGAAGAATCAAGTTTATGCAAAACCAATAAATATACAATAAACTCTTGTAATAATATATTAAATGAATAATTCAATTTCCTTTTTTTTTTCTTTTTTTTTTGATAATAAAAAATGAGTTCAAAAATTGAATTTATTTATTTATTTTCTTCTTTTTTTTTTGTTAACTCCAAAAAAGATGCTCACTGGAATTTTGATTAGTTTCCTTAAGTTTTAAAACTCGTTTTCCACATCTGTACTTCAATTAGCAATAATTTCATGAAAATATGTGTGGATAAAGAAAATTTTTTGTAAGGGATAGTTGGTGCAATTTTTAGGATAAATGCATAGCTCTAAGATGAAATCAAGTAAAATATGGCTTAAATCAAGAGAGCCTGTAATTTTGCTGACAAAAGTTATTTTCAAATTATTTAAAGAAATAAAACTACAGAAGTGTTCATTTAACCGCTACATTGTAGAATGAACTATAGAGCCAGTATATGAAGATGTTTGCTCACAACAATACAAAAAAAAATACTCTGCTATTCTCAATTTAATGACTTCAACATTAAAAATTAAATTTAACATATAAAAAAAATAAAATAAATAAAAATTCACCAAAACAGCAACAGCAACATAATATACATATTTTTTTTTACATTAAATGTCACTAATATATAAATAAACATAAAAGATTTTTCTTAAATTAATTTAAAACCTTTTCTTGGTTTTTCTTTTTTTGTTAACAAATTGTACCGCCAATTGGTTTTAACACTGTCTTCTAATTTTTTTTTTTTTATTTCATTTGTCTCGACTATAATGACATAATGAATTATATAGTTTGAAAGCTGATGCTTTCTTTTTAATTTAAATTTAATTAATTCATTTTAAGTTAATTGGAGAATAATATGTTTTCATGTATGATGTGCATAAAATTGAACATAAATAAAAATTGATTTTTTTTTTTTTTGCCTTTATTAATTCTAAATTAACTAATTGTTTATACATAGGTAATTTGTAATAAATTTGATCGTGATGAATTCACAAAAAAAAAAACTTACACACACAAGGTGTTTCTTTCAAAAAATCTTTCTATTCCTATAATTATAATGTCTAAGATGAGGTTTGTAAGAAATCTTGTGTGCAATTTGTATAGAACGTTTGCTTAGTACCCTATCAGTTTGCATACAATGAATATGACTTCATCAGCAACGAGATCGTTGCTTCAACTGCTTTCGAGTAAAATCTTCTTCATCACAGTTCTCTACTTAAGAAAGGAATCCTCTTCTAAAATTATTACTATTTTATTATCAAAACACTGTTTTCTCTTAAATACGAATTCTGTAAAAAAAATAACCATTTACCATTACTATATAAATTTCATTTTTTTAACCAATGTTTGATTAACTGTTTGCGGAATTTTATTTGATTTAATTATTTCCATCAAATTAACCATTAAATGATTGTAAATCTTATTTTGTCAAAAGCAGCACATCATAGATTTTTATATGTATTATTATTATTTTCTTTGCAAAACAAATTTTATACTTATGAGCAAAAAACAAAAAAAAATAATAATAAAAGCATAGAAATTACAAACCGCAAATAACATAAAATTCAAACATAATATTGATGGTATAAAAAACCATTAGGGAAATCACACTGAATTCCCACTGTTACACAACACATAATCTGTAACATGAAATGGATCAAAAGGAATCCGCTTCTTAAAGCTTCATTCTTCATGATGGGCTTTGAAGCAAAAATACAGTGCAATAACAAAAAAAAAAAATAAATAAAAAAAGAACGAACTATAAAGCAAGAAGCACAAAAAAATAATAAAATAAAAAACAAAATAAGCAAAATAAAGATTTATAACATTTTTACTGATCACTTGTTTAAATGATTTTTGCGGCTTTGGCCAAGTTGCATGTCCACCTTAAAATATTATAATGAAATTGCAATACAGTTAGTCACAGAGCGATGTACGTACATAAAACATATATATATAAGTACATTGGGTATATAGAAAATTTTGCTGTATTCAAGGGGGAATTGTAAATGTTGGTTATTTCTTAACATTAAATTAAATGTTTTTTTTTTCGGGGAAAAAAAAAACTTAACTTAAATATGTACAGCAAAAAAAAATTAATATAAAGGCATAGCAAGTGCACCTAAGGGATTATAATGATGATCATAGAAATGTACATTTATGCATTTGTACTTTTATAGTTTTAATATTATAATAACAATAGATTTTTGAAAAATAAAAGTCTAGATAAATTGACAAAATTTATTTAATTTTTTTTGGAAAAACAGATTAGGTATTTATGTTTTCATTGCATTTTCGTCTTCCACGAAAATCCTTATAAGTAATGAATTGATAAATTGATTTTCAATACCTAAAAATGCACAACTTCGTTCAAAGGATGAGATTCTAAGATATCGGGGTTTCTAGTTACAAACTCTCAACGAGCCGAATTCCCAGAAAAACATTTAACATTAAACATTTTTTTTTTTAAGTTTAAATGGATTCCGATGATATGATATGACGATTAGAAGAACTTTATGATTGATTTCCATATTTCGGAGTGGCGACTGGATTTGAATGAAAATTGTTTTATGTCTTTATTGCATTGATGTGGTATTGAAGGATCATAAAATATATGTCTAGATAGTAAAATACACTTAGATTGTGGACATTTTAAAACTAAATTATCTTAAATCTAAATGTGGTAAAGGGAATGAAATACTGTCCTATATATTTTATTTTTGAAATTCACAACGAAACCTGTCATTATTAAAAAAATTTGAGTTCTTTTCCAATAAACTAAATTAATTATTAATTATTTTAAATTCAAAATTTGTATATTTTAAATTACTGAGATATTCCACAGAATCAGGTTTGGTATTATATTTTGGTCTCCGACTTCGATAAAAAAACTGGGATGTTCACAAGATAAGAATATTTTGTAGAATAAGAAGTTTACTCTACGTGGAAAATTTTTTACATAAACTTAAAACAAAGAAATGAATTTGTTTTTGATATTTGTGTGAGGTGAATTTATTTTTTTTTTTTACGGCTTCATAGAAAATTAATCGCAATTTATTTTTGCTCCTTTATAGTTGACGTTAAATGTCAACAATATGTATTATATATATAGGTAAAATTAAAAAGACAAAAAACTCATGCAAGTTTTGTGATATGATCTCATATTGATCTCTAAGAGATTTAAAACATAAACAGATAATATGTAAAAAAAAAAAACAAAAAAAAACAAAGCTGTTATACATTTATTTTATTTTTTGAAATGTATGGAGCCGGCCACCTTTTACTTCATTCATTTGGCGTCTATTATTCCTTACTTTTTATATATTATTACATTATTACTATTATCATTATTATTATTATGTGTCCACGAGACTGTTTTTTTTTTTTTTTGTAATTTTTTATAGAGATATTTTAGTTGCAGCTTGTTCGTTGTTTTTTTTGCACAATAGTCAATAATAGTTTACGATTGATTGTAAACTAATTGTTTATAATTTTAATAGTCATTAAAAAAAAAAAATGAACAATGAAATTGCTACATATGATAAGAAAAAGCAAAAAAAAAAAAAATTAAATAAATGTAGAACTTTCAGATTTTTTATTTGTTTCATATATTGATATGTATATATAGAACCCGTCAATTGAACATATATGTTGTATTTAATATATTTTTGTACGAAATTTTTATTCAGTTTTCCTATGTTTTAGTTATTTCTCATTTAGAGGAACCACTAATAGAAACTTGTCTGCCGTACGTGTAAATACATTTTTTATGTTAAATTTTTAGTGAAGGGTTATTTTGGAAAAGTCTGGAATTTAAATTTTTTAATAACGTATTGCAGAAAATTAAAAGTAATGCAGAGGGGTAATAATATACACAAGTTCTTTCTAACAACTAAATGCTTGTCAAAATTTCTGACATAAAGATGAAATAATATAGTATCGATTCAATATAATTCAAATCCTCAACATACGAGATACATAATTTAAAAACTCTTGAAAAAAAACTCCACCCTGATTGAATCTATATCATTCAAAATATTGAAATATATTAAAAGCAAAATAATTCGCTCGTATACAAAAGTCTTCTTGCATTTGAGTGAGTACAAGTCAAAATAATTATAAAATAAACTCAACCTCATAAATAGAATGCAATGTTAATTTTAACAGTAAAATACATAGTATAGAAAACTATAAGTTTTTGCTTATTGGATATAAGTATGAATATTAAACATTTTCAAGAAATAACATTTCAATGTTAAAACAACAAACAAATCAAAATATATTATATTTTTATTTATATAATTTTTATTTTATTAGTGTATTTAAAAATTTTACAAATTTTTATTCAACAATTAAACTTATTTATTGATAATTTAATTTAATTGACATTTAATTAAATCTTTTCCGTAAACACTAATGAAATATAATTTTAGATTCTTTTATGTTAATAAATTGTTTTCTTTATATATGAAATTCGGCTGAATTGATTGACCTTCAATTGAAATAATTAAAAGAATACATATTATAAAATAAATGCGTAATCCATAAAATTGATTTTATTTAGAATATGTTTCAATATAAATATATAGTCAATAAAACAGAATTATATTTTATAATTATCATGAAATATTTAGGTTCTCCTTAGTCATTCTAAGCAATAAAATTATATATAGTGGTTTTAGTCTCCTTGCAATATAGGTATATTATTTTTTTTCCGTACACAAACAAATTTTGCAAATTTTGTATATTTATTGAGTAAGTATGCCTATTCTATGAAATTGTAAATTTTAAATTATTTTAAGTACAATTTATATTAAGTTTTCCACATTAATTTAAAGTTTTTCAAACATTGATTTGAATTTTTCCTTGTGAATATGAATTTTCTTATCTTTGACACCTTTGGTAAAGTTTCAAAATTTTCTTTCTTCAACATTACAGAATGTTTTTTACAACTTTTTTTTATGTGTTTCAAAAAAACTGTTTCCCATCCTAACAGGATAAACTAAAAAAAAAATAAAAACGAATCAATTCCAATATGTTACTTTCACTTTTTAAAACACACACTCAAAAAAAAAAACATACGCGCATAATTAATTTGAATTTAAATCAAGGATAACGTTACTTGTGTCCAAATGTCATGAACATGAAAATAATTTTAATCAAAATTAAAGATAAAAATGATAATTTCAATAATTTAATGGTAATAATTTTGTTTTTTTTTTTTTTTGCAAATTGCTACGTTTTCATTTAATTGGAGTGCGAAATTTTAAATAAATTTTATTGAAAAATGAGTTCAATAAATTTAATTTTTAAATAAAAATTATTATTAAAAAAAAAAAATGTAAAGGAATAAGTAATATTATTAAGTATTTTCAGGGCCTGAATAATATTTTTGATCTGATCGCTCATCTTCGGGGTATTAAATTTCTGCGGATTTTTTTTAAACAAAAATACCTATACAGTAAAGTGAATTTATTTCATTTAACTTTGGTAAAGTAAACGATTTCGTTTTTTTCTGTTTTTTTTTTTTATGAAAATGATAATCAAAAATATACATTTTTTGGTGGTCCAACACTCAACTGATAATTTGTTATATTATTTTTATTCAATATTATGATAACGGATGCGAAAATAGAGGACAAGATATAAAAATAATTTTGATCGTAAATAATAATAATTAATTCAGTAATGATTTTTATGAAAATGTGTTTTTTTGGAAAATTTATTGATTTTATTAATAGTTGATCGGGAAATTACTTTTTTAATTATAATTAATTTTAATATAAAAATAAATAGTATAAAAAAAAATTCTTATTATACTATTGGGTTATTACAAAAATTAAAATTTAGTTCAGTATTAAAGTTAATATTATTATTTTAAAAAATTCGTGATATAAAAAAAATATATTTTGTTTTGAGGATATTAAAAATTTTAAAACAACACAATAATATATTTTTTGGTATTTTGCAGGGATCGTAATATCTATATATTTATTATTTGAAAAATAAAATAACTCTTAATTTCGGATATTTATAAAAATATATACTTATTTTTTGAAATAAATATAAAACTTTAAATAAATATTTATTTTCTAATGTTAAAAATAAATATTTTTAGCAGATTCAAACAGAAAAACTGAAATCTGTTGCTTTATTATCAACAAAATGAAACCTTTTGTTTTGTCGAAGTCAAAAATAAAATTTAAGATCGTAATTCATATTTTGGTAACAAATATTGAACTTAGTTTTGGTTCCGGCACCAAATTTTTTTATTTGATTAAATTTAATCCAATAATGATTGTAGAATTAAATTTTTAAAATTCAATAAATCCATAGAAATTTTTTTACATTTAAAATTTAAAAACAAACAGAACAGCTGATTTAATAACCAAACTTTTTAATTTCTAATATGGATATGCAATAAGTACAAAAAAAAAACAATTCAAATTTCTTGATATGTATATACGAGTAATGTTCACCTAAAACACTAATAATTTTATACACTTCTGCGCCCGTATTTCTCTTTTTAAAACTTACAACCGTTTTCATTTTCATAGCTATTAAAAACTCACAATCACAAATTTTTTGTGTGCATGGGTTTGTAAATCTGTATGGGGCTACGAAACTATTTTTTATATATATGACACTTTTCAGTCGCTTTTATATAAAAATTACATAAAAAATATATATAAACATTTATTTATTTATTTATTATTTATTTCGGCTAAAAAAAAAGAAAATAAAAAATTATATTAAGAACAAAAATAAAAATTCGAAATTATTATTTCAAGATAATAATTTTAAATTAATATTTATGAAAAATAAATATATATTTATTTTGTTTTATATTAATTTTTATATTTTTAGAAATAAAAAGTTAAATGCGGTTTTTAATTTTAATATGTTAACTATTCCTGTCCTCAATATTGACACCAAGGTGGTTGAAACAATTTTTAATATTGTTTTGTATTACAGTTCTGTTAATTCTTACAGATTTTTCTGGTGATATTTATTTTTAAAATATAAAAATAAATATATAAATAAATATATATTTTTATTTTTAGAAAATAAATATAAATATTTATATTTATATTTTCAAAAATTAATATAACTCTTAAATATGATCCCTGTATTTTGTTTTATTCTTGCTTTAATCTAATAAAATTTAATTTATAAAAAGTGTTCTGCGAAAAAATTCCTGTTTTTATGATTCTCTAGAAATTTGTTCGTATAACAACTATTTCCTGTACTATAGATATTTTTTGCTCTTAAATTTAAAATTTATTATCGGCTTAGCTGAATATAATCAAACTGCCTACAATTTCCATTTTAATCGAGCGTTTCATGCATAGAAATCCACTATTTTACGTTACATAATGTACTTGACTTATATTTATATACAACAATAAATCATAATTACAACTACTTATGTATGTGAAATTTGAATTTACTATAAAGTTTATGTAAAGCAAGACAAGGTATAATCAAATTAAAATATCATCTCGCATTATTAAACTTAATGAGTAAACATTGCATTAAGAGTATGTATAGGTAAAAATGTTTAACCAGATTTTAATAGAAGAATTTAATTTTTTTTTAAAGATATTTTTCATTATTTTAATTTTGTTCTTAAAAGGAATATTTTAAGAGATGCATATGGTTTTTTTTTTTTTGTTTTACTAAAAAGCATATTAAAATTTTTGTCCATAATATTGCACATTAATGTGTATATTTAAGCTAAGAATATAATAAATAAAATTTATTGTGAGAAAACTCTTAATTAAAAAATAAAAACTAGAGTATCTATACTGTGAAATTTTCATAAAAATACTTAACTTTAAAATGAAAACTAAACTAAATGTTTTAGGAAGACTGTTAAGAAAAACTTTTATTTTTAGTTAATTGCCTTATTTGAAATAAATATTGGAAAAATAATTTAGAATAATAGTGTGATTCAACATAATGGGATAAAAATATGTACTCTCATTAAAATTAAATTTAATGTTTAGCTAGCATTATTTAATATTAATAATATGTATTCAAGTACTTGGCTCCTCTTTATTTCTAAGGAATCATTGACAATTGTATTTTTCTCTAAACGAAATTCCCTTACTATGTTTTGTATGTGCTTAATGTGTATGTTTGTGTAGAATATGTTGAAACCATACTAAACTTAGAGAAATGCGGGCGCGAAACTCCTTTTCTTTCTCCAATTATTAAAATAGTACGGGTTAATCGGATTAAAATATGTTTTAAAGGCTTAATTAACATAAATTCTTTAGATTTGGTTCTGAAATTGTCAAGACTTTCATTAAGTTTCTCATGAGAAAGGTCATTAGTAAGCTTATATCAACGAAAATTTGTATATAAAATATTTCTTATACTGGTTCCTGAATTATATAGAAAAACTTTCAAATATCTAACATAAAACATTTTTTTTTATCTGTAAGTAAAAATATATTACAAAAATCTGTTTTGTGGATTTAACATAACATTAACTTGGACTTGAATAATTTTTTTTTTTTAAATCTAAAAATATTCCAATTTATCGAAGGAATTTCATAATGATTACACTAAATTTATTTATGTCATTCACGCCAATAAATTTTTGCAAAAATGGATATCGGGAAGTGATGCAAAGGAATTTTTTTTAGCTTATTCCTATGATAATTTTGCTTTTATGTTATAATTTCTTGTTATATAAATAAAGATGCATAATACGCAGCATGTCTAACATTATGTTAATTAAAAATTAACTTTTTTTTTTATTTATTTATGTGAATATAGGTACTTACATAATAATATATAGGTAAAGGCATTATAATTTTTTCAAGAAACTATATATACTTTCTTGAGAATGTTTTAAAAGTGTGAAAATTTTCTTTTCTTGAAAATTGTGGCACACCTTCACGTAAATTGCTAATTTAATTAGCTTAAAAGATAATGGATAAAAATGTTAGGTGCAAAAATTTTCTTAATTTTAAGCTGCAGTTATTTCTTTGATTATTTATTTAATAAATCAATAGAAGAGGAAGCGAATTGTGGGATATAGTTAATTCGTTGAAATATCGACCTAAAAGCATAAAATACGACGACAACAAGTTCCGGCTGGGCATAAGTTTGTTCGCATATTTATGCGACAAACCCCAAGTCAAGAATAGTAAAATGATTCGTCGTGGGAACAAAGTAATTGGAATTGACAGAATTGTGTATATTTAGTTCCAGCGGTGCTCTAGAATAAAATAAATTATTTATTACCCAATAAATAACATCTACTAGTAAGTGGTCATTTAAAAAAAATAATTATAATTAAAATACGATAAGGAAAAAAACATAAAAAGTACATATAATAAATATACTTGTGAATACTTACTTTATACATACAATGTAATGAATTGAAGAAGATGCAAGTTATAAAATAAAATTTTATTTTGACTATAAACAGAAATGATTTAGAGAGATTTCGTCATTTGTCTTTTATAAGTTTTCCTAAACACTTTAGTGACACCCTTTTCTTTAAACTATATATTTTAATGTCATCAAGAATGTTAAAAAATAAAAAAAACAAACAAGAAATATAAAATTTAAGATAGGAAATGCCGAAAAGTATTATTCAAAAATATGTCTTTAAACTTTTGAATGGTTTATAGTTCACTTTTCCTCTAAATGACAATGTGAACAATGCTAATTTAATTATCTGCATTTTTATATCTTGGTAAATTTATATAATGATAAAATTACATAGGGTAAAAAAATTTTTATAGAGTATATAAAATTAAAATCTGTACATAATGCCCATAATGGCAAATTGCCAGTATTGATTCTGGGTATTCTTATAAGTTTTAAAAATATTGGCGATATAATATTCCTTTCAAATTGGTTTGGAAATATTTTCAAGATACAATAATCAATCATTTTATTTGAAAGTTATTATGAAGTCGTATGTTTATTATACACTAAATAAAAAAGAAAACACTCAGAAATTAAAGAAGTTTATGAAAAGGATTTTGAATTTTCGGTGTTCATAATTATATGGACTCAAAACGAAATGTACAAATTATTAGCAAAAATCTAATTTATCATAGCCATCACTTTTTCAAATTATATATTATCTTATATAAGTTATAATATGTGATTGATTTTTGCTGTTATCGTCTTGCCAACAAGGTTTAATAAATAATTTTTAAATATTTAAATTAATTTAAACGACTGAAGCTAATTATCACAATTTAAAATGGTATTAATTAATTTATTACCCTATAATTGAAATAAATATATAACTAACTAATCAGTTCATCTTTTAATGCTACAAAAATATTTTTCTTAAATTTCATTTTGCGGGATTCCCTCTATCTTTTTTGATGATTTTTCTTTTATTGTAATAAAAAAAAAAAACTAATATTCACTCCTTTTTTACCTCCCCTATCAATTCGTTATACTAATTTGAAGTAATAGTAAAAAATACATAATATGTTTGATCAAACTTAGTTAATAAATTTCACTGTACCTACGTTTTATTTTAAGTAAAAATTTGTAGAGATTTTTATTAAAAAAAATTACTATTTTTTTCTTCAAAGCAATGAGTCTAAACCTTAAATGATAAAAACCAAAAATAAAATGTATGTTTATCAATATTAAGTTTGTAAAAATTCCTTATTATAGTACTAAGAACTGTAGTATTTAAGAACTATTTTAAGATGGACTAATATATTTATATTCTAAATTTTTTTAATTTATTAAATTTAATGATTTTAAAATTTTTTGGTTTATAAAAAGCCTTGTTTACCAAAACGTAGTACATTGTTTAACTTCCCGGTAAATATTTTTTTTTTTTCGAACTTTTTATACAAATTTTTGGATGACGGAGAAGTAAACAAATAGAAAAATCATTACTTTTAGTACACTGTGGTATGTGAATTTTTAGCTTTAATGCAAAAACAAATAATGTAACTAAATTGCAATAACAAAATGGAAAAAGATAAAAAGATTGCATTTAAAAAGAATAACTTCAAAGAAATTTATGCCGACAATGAAAACATTACCAACTTTTCTATTTTTCTTTAATTTTGTTCTTGCAAAAAAAAACAAAAAAAAAATTTTTTTTTTTATTTTTGGAATGTGTTCTTCAAGAAGAGTATTTTGATAAAATAAAAATTTTTCCATTCATATAACATTCTAATTTAAGTACAGAAATTTGTTCCTCATTAAAAATTGCATATTGAACTTTAAATTGAACTTAAGTTTGCTGCCGAAAGAAAAGATTTTCAATTTCTGATTCTAATTCATATTAGACTTCATTTATTAGTCATTCCTTAAAATTTCACAAAAAATGCATGCGTTTTTGGATTTCTCCATATTTTGTAATTTCTTATTTTCTATTTTAGAGCAAATTTTAACTAAAACTTAGCAGAGAATTAAAAAAAGAATAAAAGCAATATTATAGTTTCATTAGAGAAAGATTTAACGACGTTTTATTAGATCGATTAAAATAGAGTTTAATCACTTTCACAAAAAAAATTGTTTTCATATATTTTTAGATGATCTCTCGTCATTTTGTAATTTCTATTTTCTCTTTTAGAGAAAATTCCAACCAAAAATTACATTGAACAAGATGAAAAAAAAAAATATATATACATATATTTCATTGAAATATATATATATAAATAAACTAGCGCGCTATAGTTTCAATTGAAAAAGGGCTACCGACATATTTAAACGTCTGCATTTTTATATTTGAAAATAAAAACCTTAAGTGAATTATTTCAATTTAAAAATTATTTTGTAAAATCTTTTTCATAATGGTTATGCCCTGATGGCATTTCAAATAGCAATTTTTATAAAGCGGAAAACATTTTTTTTTTTTTCATATGCAATGTTTTTGGATAAAAAATAAATTCTAAATAAGATACAATTTTTTTTTCTCTAAACTAAGTTTTCTTCCTCATATTTAAAAAAAAAAATTATAAATGCATAAATCTGCTGTGCATGGCTATGCTATGATTAATAGAATTAAAATTTGACATAATATTTGCGTTTGTTTATGCGTTTAAAATTGTTTTGGAAATACAGTACGACTAAAGTTCAAATATTTGGACATTCACTCTATTTGTCGAAGATGCTCAGAAAGTATTTAAAAATACTTAATGCTAAAACATACATCTTGAAAAATCTGATATTATAAATATTTAATTTTTTGATTAATGAAAAATATTTTATGAATTAAATTGATTATATTTTTTAAAATAAATGAATGAATGAATAATTAAATGGTTAAAACTTGTGAGGAGCAGCCTGTTAAAAAAACTTGACTTCTAGAAACTATATAAAGAACTTTGCGTCTGTGGTTAAATGAGCATGAGAAGGTCAAGGTAATCTAACTAATTACTTTTATTATTTAAATAAGCCTTTTTACATTGTGACTATAAATCTATTGACCAACATAATTAATGCCATAATTTTTTTTTTGAAATCAGATTTATTTTATATATTATTTCATCAAAGATGATTTAATAGTAGTAATTTGTATTGATTTTGATACTCATGATGATAGCATTCATGCCATGAATCTTTTTTACTTGCAGCATATAATATAGAAAGGAAAAAATATGGAAATTTTCCTAATAGCTTATTTAACTTTATAATATTTGTTTGTTTCAAACATAAATTTTAAAATTTGAAGTAAAAATATGAATCGTGTAAATCGAATAAAATAAACTTGAACCCTTTCTAGTTTATAGTTTCATTAGAATATTAATTCAAAACTAATTAATTTTATGTAAATAAAAGTACCTAAAACAGTTAGTTTAAGTATCCTTCAAAAATATTGTTATTCTTTTTTGGTTATACGATTATCTTTATTCCATATGATATAGCTCTTAATTAATTGTGATTAATTGTTGGAATAGAAAGAAATATTGATAATGTTGTAAAAAATATAATTGTAGCCTAAATATTTATTGCAAATTTTTTTTTAACGTTTTCATTCTTAATCAAACACTATATTTAGTAGCTTTATTGCTTAATTTAATTTTATATAAATCTCTTTTAAAACACTTTTATTCCCAATTTTGAATCCATTGAATTTTGCACCAATAAATTTTATTCATATTAAAATATTGAAAATCATGAGCTATTTTTTACAGTAGAAATAATAGTTTCATTTTAATTGAAAATTCGCCTTAAAATATTTTTTATTGAAATAAATATATAAAAAAAAATTCTTTAGTTTTTTGTATTCGGTGTATAAGTTGTTATTTTTTTTATTTTTTTTTTGTAGAAGAAAAAGGCTCTAGAAAATATATTTCAATAAATATTAAAAAAAAAAAATACAAAAAAATAAAAATAAACTTTAGCAAAATAGGATGTATCGTGGGAATGAGACCAAGTCGTGCTTAATTTGTTTTAAATTTCTATTTCTTATTGAAATAGATTTTTTTTAAAGTGTTGATTGCACGCGGCATAATCCCACAAAGCTGTGAAAAAATCACTTTAAATTATTACGTCCATTTTGATGGAAGAAAAATAATTCATTTTGATATAAATTTATTTATATTTTGAAATAAGATCTTAGTGACATAGTTGAATTGTCGTATATTGTAGATTATGTTAACAAAAAAATGACGCGTAAAGTTTTCGGCAGAAATAATTTTGGCAATTTCGCCTGGTAAATTTTTTTTCATTAAGATCTTCCGTTTTTGTTTCTTTTAACAAGATTTCTTATAAATCCCATATAATGGTGCACTTAATATTGATATAAGACTTTAATTAGAAATTACATTTATTTTTTATTTGAAAATAGTATCCCTTAATGGTAATAAATTGTAAATAATTAGAAGATATTAAGCTTAGCGAAATAAACATGATGAACATTTATTACATCTAGTTAAGTCAAATATTCTAATTAGTTCACTTGAATGTGGAATATCAATCAATATGGAACCAGTAATTTTATTCGGAATGAAAATCAAAATTAATACAAAATATATTATTAAATTGAAATAGCATAATACGCATTTCCTCTACATATTATATATAGAGAAAATTTCCACCAATATTTTTTGATTCAAAAAACAAATGATGGAATGAAGTCATATGAATAATGTCTCTATGTAGGTAGATTGCTGAAGAAGTTTTGACATTTAACTTTCAAAGTTATTTTTTATTATATATTGTACATATATATTTTTTCGTTCAAATTAATTCTATGAAACGTGTGTGAATTTCAATATTTCATCGACACAAAAATTATTAAAAAATTGATTTTTAATTTTTTGTTGCTGAAAACTATAATAAAACAAATTATTTTCTAATTATATTTATATTTTTGCTTGCTAATAAATTTTTTAGCAACAAATTCATATTTTATGTTACAAAAAATTATAGCGCTGATTTAAATCGTGACAACAAATTAAAGCATAATATTTTATTTTAATGGAAATCTACTTTTTTTGTTATTGAAATATTTTGAACAAAAGTTTTATAAAAAAAAAATTAAAAAATAAATAAAAAATTGGAAAAAATCAAAATTGTCTACGAAATAGTTACTTTTTGTCCAAAAATTATTAGTAAACCTATATAAACAAAAAAAATATATATCTAGAGCGTTTATTGTTCAACAACAAAGCAAATTCATTTTTCATAGAAGAGCCGGGAAACGCATAAGAGATTTTTCCTTAGTTTATGAAATTACATAAATTCATTTGCAACGATCTTAACATTTGTGGTGGTCGCCTTCAAAATCATCTGAAAAATTTGTATAGATTATACTTTTAATGTGAATAAAATATATATAACTAACGAGATTAGCGAACTCTTAAGAATATTGTTACAAATATTATTTTTGTGGAGTTATAATAGTTTACTATTGTGTATTTATTAAATTATTAAAATTGTGTTAAAAAATGATGGAAATACAATAAATTAGGGATTTTTTTTTTTCGATTTTACATAAATAACAATTATTTATTTTAGCACGAATTTTAAGTACCATCAAAGTTTAGTTAATAAAATATATTTTTTTTGAAATAAATTAGTTTATAAATGATCATTATTAATATTTTGAAGTATAAATTTATTATAATTTTTTTCTCATGCATATTAAAAAAAAAAAAAACAAAAAAAAAATTGGTATTTATTTAAATTTATACTAAGAAAATATTCAAACGTGCAATAAAAATTTTGTTATATATATAAATATACATATAAAACGAAAAAAAAAAAACATCAAAATAAAAATTAGAAATGGTGATTTGGCTGGTACCCTAATCATTTTTTTTTTTTTTTGCCTTGACTGTCAAACTTTTTATTAAAAATTTCAAAATTATTGATGAGTAAATTGGCATTTTTTTCAATTACAATTATACGTTGACGAGAGATATTTCATTTTGAGCCTTTATGTAGAATAAACAGAGCTCTGACAAATCTAAATGTATATTTGGAATATTAAAGTTTTTTTTATGTCTTCCTGAATTGTTCCTGAAAAGTAGGAGAAAATGGATGATCCAATTTTGTTAGTTTCTATTTTATACACACGTAATATTTCATTTGAGAGGCTCATAGTATCAAATAAATACGCAATAAACAATGCTGATTCGATTTTTTTAATGTGTTAGGTAGTAAATTAACACATTGTCAAAACAATTTCGTATTCTTTCATTCAAGCTAAAGTACGAGAAGCCATTTCAACCGGTCAAGTCGTCTCAACCAAAATTAAAATTATACAAAATTTAAGTAAAATTGTTAGCCCAATTATGTTATAGAGACCATGAAAAAATATTCACTGGCGGTGAGTTATAAGTAAAAATTTTATTTAATTTTATTGGAAAAAAATAGTTGTTAATCAGACAAAAAGTGATTACAGCCTTTTTGTTGTTTAACAGTATATATGATTTTAATAAACTTTGTTTTATATATATATTTTTTTAACTGAAGATTCTAGTCACAATTCAATTTAAAAAATATAAAATTAGAATGAATTTTAATTACAAATTTTTTTTTATCACTTGTTAATTAAACATTAAATTTCTAATTAGATAAATATTAACTATATTCCAATTCAGATCTTATCGTTCGTTATGAATCGCTATCTTTTTTATACTATCCTCCAGTTTTGCAGTTTTGAATTAATTCAAAATTTTGTCTGCTGACATTCGAGTTTTCTTCGATACCAATCATCCCTAAATCTGTTCTAAGACGTTTTTCTTAGAAAATAGATTAGAATTGAAGGGTAAATTGTTTTTAGCCCAATACTATTGCGCACCACGATTTTTTTTTGGGTAAAATATTATCGTAAATAAGGGTTATGCATACTTATTAAAAATTGTTTAATGTATAAAATAATACAGTAATGGAGTAAAAAATTCAAATTCAAATGGAACAAATTTATTTTTTGTATTATCTATATTTTTTCAAAAGAAATAATTTTCACCAATTAGCTTTTATATATTCAAAATATTTAGTTGAAAATGCTAATCGCCAAATATATACACGAATTGTATTGTGTTCATTTTAAATTTTGAAATATTAGAAAATAACTTTTGCAACATATTGTGTCATAAATATAAGTTAAAAGATCTACTACACTATTAAGGATTTCTACGCATTTCTCTTCGTTTTAATAAAGCGCCATCAAAAGTTAATAAAAACAACATGAATATTCATTACAGCAACTTGTAAAAAGTTAAATAAAAAGTTTTAAAATTTATTTTCTCTAATAAAAAAAAAAAAAAAACTTATAATTGTTTCATTCCAATTTTTATTTCCCTGCAATTGCAATTTTTCTTATAAAATTCACATTACGTATATTAAAGTATATTCGCTATAAATCATCATGTTTTTATTTGAAAATTTTTAGATAACAAAGTATCTGGTGTAAATGAGGATTTTATGGCAAAAAAAAAAGGTATTTTTGATAATTAGATTTTCTAGCGCCTACCGTCTACCATTTGTCGCCGTCTCACAAAATATTATTATTTACAAACACCATTTATATAATTTCAAGAATATTATTTTTAAATTATTATAATCAGAGTCGTAATCTAGTTCTAGAACAAAATAGCTCTTCAATAAATTATTTTTCTATAATTAATATTTTTTCTAATTTAAAAAGAATTTTTCTGGTAAGCATTTGTTGCTATTCTAATGATGTTTTCTCTAACTCCAATGAAATATTTTCCTTAATTTAGTTAACTAGTTTTGTGTTGGTAATGCAAACATCAATAATTGAATCAATTTTATTATCGATATTTTTTTTTGGAAAATTATTTTTTATACAAACCAACTTATAATTGTATCTTAATAATTATTTTCAAATGAAATAAAATTAAAAAAATTCTCCTACATAATTTAAACTATATTAAAATAACTTCAACAAAATAAAATTTATTATTGTGAAGATTTTTATAAAATAAAAATTAAAATATAATTTCTTGCGTTCCATATGGTGTACGCAGCGCCATAGAATGTAACACAACAATTATTATTATTATTATTATTATTATTATTATTATTATTATTTTATTAACTTAAAACAGCAAAAATACTTTGCTATCATTTTTTGTTTCGTGACTTATTTACAAAATAAGAAATCAATGTTATTTACAACAATTTTACTTTTATGGACTAAAATGAGAAGAATCTTTAAAATAATCATGATGCTCATAATTACTATAAATTAAAAGAAATATAAAAAAATATATATAAATAAATAAATGTATATAGCATAAAATAAATGAAATTCCATAATTAATTGTTGGCTAGGAATTAATTAATCATAGAAAATATTTGCCACTGAATTAATTTACCACGTAGAGAAAAAAATAAATGTATTAAAATTAAGCGGGAAACTAGTCTGAGCACCATTAACACTTTATATTAATTATTGAATTATTAAAAAACATTATAAAGTAGTTATATTTTTAGTTTAAAAATTTTCAAAGTTAAGGGATTTTTAATTCTATAAAAAAAGAAAAACTTGACATATTTGTGTGCCACTGAAATAAAACTAAATTAATTTCGAATAAAAACTAATAATAGAAACTAAGTCCCCATTACTTACGTTCGGCAATCTATGTTTATTATTGTAGTTTCCTTTTTAATATTCGTTGAATAATCTAGCATAGATTCTATCTTGTAGCACAACGCTTTGTTTAAATGGCAAGGTTCACAAGATAAATGACAGAAAATGACGATTATTAGGGAATAACATTATCTATTTAATCTATTATTGAATTTAATTCAAAATGTATTTTTTTTTTTTGAATTTAATCTATCTATGAATTAGAAAGAAGCGCTATTAAATAAACATTTCGATATGAATAAATATTTATGTTAAATCAAAATTATTTTCATTGAACTCTATTTCCTTCGTTATTTTTCTCAGACTAATATGGATAGAACATACATATTCGTATATAAAAATGAAACAAATTATTTAATTTATATCGTTATTGTATGCATGTGAAATATAATTTATAATTTGGACCACATAATTCTTTATTCTGCAGATAGCACGTAAGATAAAAGCACATAGCGGCTGATACTAAAAAGATAGCTTATTGAATAAATTTTGGATTTTTTTTTATTATTTTTGCAAAAAATTATATTTTAAGTGTAGAATAATTTTATAATATTTGTTTTTTATTTATTTTGCGTTGATATTTCTATATGTAAATGAGATATTTTATGATATTACCGTGCATTTGTAAGCACTCTAATACGATAGCAAACATTTTTAAAAATTTTATTCTAATCAATTGCAATAATTTTTATAAATACGTACGACCTAAGATAGCTGTCGCGGGAATTTTTTCCTTCCATATTTATTAATTATAACTTTAACATACCAACATTTCCTACAATTTAAATGAAAATCTTACAACCATAAATATTCTGATATTTCGGTTTTCGTGAACATCTTCCCATAATAAAGCAGTTTTGCTTTCGAAAGTTGTTTTCTTTTTTATTTATTTATTTTATATTTTTTAAGTATAATTCAGGAAAATTATTTCTTTTGTAAGAAAATTCATATCAATTTCAATTGAAAATTGTTTTCCTTTTTTGACTAAAATACAAAATATCATTTTTTGATTATAAAGACCTCCCAGAAAATAAAATACTGTTTTTGTTTCAATAACATAACATTATGTGGCTAGTTTATAACAAATAAAAAACTTAGGTACTGTTTTTACTTTTATTCATTCCATAAATTGTTTTTTAAGCTTCGTACTTCAGTGAATTATATTAACTTAAATAGTTACTAAAATATCATAAAAAATAAGGAAATAAAATTATTTTCGAGCAATATATTGCGTAAAGTATTCCTACGACTTTGACAATTCGTTCAATGAAATCTTTAGATGAGTATGCTTTAAATAATCTATACGAATTAATTCTGTGTATTATATAGTTAGCAAAGTGAACCACATAAATAAAATAAAAACATAAATTCATAAATTTAAATTTTTTATTTATTATTTTTTTTCCTAGAGATCTGGATTTTTTATTGAGACATTTTACCTACTAACATTGAAAGTAATGTTTTGATGCAAAACATAATTATGTTGACATAAAGTCAATATTTTTTGTTTGAATCAAATACAAGTAAATAAATAAAATCAAATTTAAAAAAAAAAGTATTTCATATCAATATAATTTAATTATAAATATTAAATAAATTGTTTTTGACCATATATGGAAAAAAAATTGAAATTATATGAACGCATTTCAATAAGCAACGAAACTGAAATAACTTCTTCTCGTTGAATTCAACATAATTTAGAAAATTATATTTTGTTATAGAAAACAATAAATTACTATTTGTCATAATTTAACCAGTCACATTGTATAAATATGAATTAAATTTTCCGCAACAAAAATAAAACAAAAAAAAATCGAACAAAATCATGTTGAGGAATAGTTTGTTTAACTTAAATTTTTTATTCATTTTTTTTTTCCAGAAAATTAAGTGGTGAACAAGAAAACCGTACAAGAAAATAAAAGCTCTTAGAGGGTATCCATTGTAAAGTTAGCATTTTATTATTGAAGTTTAAAATAGAATATCTCTGCTTAAGTGAGCTTGAGACCATAATTTCCTTTTACCATTATTACAAACTCAACTCTGCACTATTATTGACCATAACAATTGATTCCTAATTGTTATAATTTGTTCACAATATTTCTTACAATTTTTTTTTACAGAGTTTTTGAATTTTTATTCAAATGTAACAAAAAATATTTTTGGGTCCTTACACTTATCATTTTGGGTCCTAAAATTGGAGACATGTTATGTAATTTTAATTAAAATTTATGATATAAATTCCATCCTTATCACTCTATCTTTCAATTTCTGTTTCTACTTCTCTGGCATAAAAAAATGACGAGACTTGAAATTAAAAACAAATATTTAATTTTATTGAATGGCAAACGAAGTTTCTGTATACTACAAGAATTATAATTCACTTATTGTTAACAAAATTATTTGTTTTAATATAAAATAAAATAAAATGATAACTTGTCAATCAATATGTCAATTGTTTAGAATAGTTAATAATCAACTGATGTTATTAATAAAATTTCAACATACTGGATAATAATATGTGTTTATTTAACATAACATTAAATTCAATTTGTACATATTTTTTTTATCCTTAAAATTTATGAAATAAAAAAAACTTGATTTTCAGTAAATTTCTGCAAATAAAATAAATAAATTGAATAAATCAACAATTATCTAGCATTGAAGGTTGATTTAAAATTGAAACAATTATATTTATTGGAAACAGAGAGTTCGTGTCTTAAGTCTTTTGTTTTACTAGGAATATTTTAGTATTTTTATTTTTGAATTTATTTATTTATGAAAAAAAAATTGACTTATTTGATTTAAACTCGTTAATTATACACTTAAGTAAGTTCACTAGTTTAATATTAATTATTATCCTTTTTAATTGAAAACTTATAAAGAATGTTAAAAAAATATTTAAACTAAAAATAATTTTGTTAAATAATAATTTTCTGAAATTATAAATAAAAAAAAACGAAACATTTTTTTATTGAAAACAAAAATTATTTATTATAAAATCTAAAATTTTCCTAAAAATATAAAAAACTCACACATTCTACAAAATTTTTAAAACTATTGAAACAAAAATCATAATAAAACAAAGTTTATTCTTAATAAATAAAATATTTTACTAAAATAAATTATAAGAAAAATACAAAATATTCAATAAAGAACAACAACGCTCTATTTACAAAATAAATACTTAAAAAAAAATTAAATCAAAAGCAGAAATAAATAATAAACGTGTACATATACATACATATGTCTCTAAAATCTCTTAACTTAGAAAATATACTTATTTTAAAAGCTTTTCTTTAATTACTTTAATTAATCTTATAAGTTGTCATATTAAAAAAAATTATTTTACTAACAAATTTTCGAATAAAATAAAAATATCCTACAAAAATCTCGTAGTTGTTATAAACGTACTTATATTATATTGAGATTTCAGTTTTTCATATTTTTGTAAACATTTTTCAAAAATTATTAAAGTAAAGCTAATTTTTGCTTTGTCTTCGCATTTATTAATTTATATTTAGATTTTATATATAATTATGATTTAAATTTCTTTATTAAAAATATTTTCTATTTGTACAATTTTTTTAATTTCTTGTAAATAATAATACCCTTTTTGAAAAACTGTTTAACAATCTGGAACAAGATATATAGTATAGTTGTTTTCTTAATGTAAGTGCAGAAGTTAGAAGCAGGAAATTGGGCTATAGTAATCATTTATAATGGAATTAAAAAAAATCTGAGTATATTGGAAAACATTTATAACATAATATAAATGTGGTCATTCAAATTTACGGGGGATTTGTAAATAAAAATTTGAATTTAGCTTCAGAAAATGAGAGAACTCGGTAAATCTAAACTATAAACCAAAAAAATACAACTATACCGTATAAAATTTCGATTTTAAGTTTATAATTTTATTGAAGCATTTGGCACCAGTTCAATGGAAGATGTAATACATATACATTTTCAAACAATGATAGTTAATCATATTCAAATATTAATCCTGTATGTATAGTTTAGATACTTAAACTTTAATATGCTTCGAATAATCTAAATATATCTAAATATATTAACACTGGATAAAGGATTCTGTAAAAATTTTAAATTTGTTGGGATAACTAAATTCTAAATTAAAGTAAATTAAAATTTTTGTTAGTAATATAGCTAGTAAGAGGGAAACTATTATTCTCTAAGTTGTTCTACGCTTATTTTTTTTCTGTTGAAAGCAGGCGGAAAAAAGTTACGAATATACCTTTTTATAATTTTTTTACAATTCATTTAAATTTTTTTTATTTTATTTCACTTTAATTGTGATATAAAGTGCGAAGCTTATGTTAGTAATGTAAAAGTAAATTATGTTTATAAGCTGGCGGCAAAAAGTTACGAATATACCTTTTTATAATTTTTTTACAATTCATTTACATTTTTTTTATTTTATTTCACTTTAATTGTGATATAACAGGAACTTATTAACTGGCTTATAAAGTCCCCTTTTTTTAAGGATTTTAAGTAACTGGCAATTGAATTGCAAATAGCACCAAACATTTTCCTAATGGCACAAGATCATTTGAAATATTTTTTTTTTCAAGCTATAAGACTTGATGATATTGGTTTATTATCGTTAAATCTAATGGAGTAGTTTTCTTCTCAATAGGTTCTATGGATGCGACCGGTGATAATATTCGACATTGTTGTTCTTTTGTTTTAACTGACAAATCAATGGGTTCGTCTTGAACATCAAGCGAGTTCGTTTCTGATTGTGTTTGATGAGCGTGTCTCCCTGTTAAAATTTGCGGTAATTGTAAATTTTGGAAAGCAACTGCTGCAAAATGATTTCTTATTGGGTCAGCTTTGTAATTAGTTTCGTTAGGAAAAAGAGATAAACATTCGGTTCTATCTGTTTTCAGTATATTAATGAATTTTTCTGTTGGACTATGTGGTACACCGTTGGTGAGCGAATCTTCAGGAGCTGCCGAAGAAGCTCCCGAATCATCACTTGGTGAATCATATTTTGTCATATGATGCGTACCATTTAATAATTGTGGAGGTAGAAAAGGATTCAATAAAATACTAGAACTTTTCATGTTAGCAGTCTTAATGGCTTCATTTTGTTTATCTTGATAAGTTTGTTTGGCTGCTTGTAATTGTTGAGGTGTAAACTTAGGCAAATTACTATTCCGGGAAAGTTCAATTTGATTATTGTGTTCAGTATGATTGGATTGTTGTTCCTGAAGTAAACAGTGAATTTTGAACCAATTGGATCGACGACCATATCGAGAACCTGATTTTGACATTCCAACTAATAAACATTTTCTCAGTCGACAAGCTTTACATGCTGTTCTATTTTTCTTATTAATAACACAATCTCCACTATTTTTGCAACCTGATATAGCTGAAATGTTGTTATATGTTCTGCCAAAAAATGACTGCAATTGAAATAATAATTATATAAAAATTAGTTAGAAATCTTATTCTTTTAACTGAATTTAAATAAAATAAGAAACAAATTTATTTAAGGGATTGTACAAGTTCATGTCATTTTCTCCACTTTATTTTATTAATAATATTGTCTTTTAAATTAAAATAAAGTTGAAAACTAAAATAAAATAATTATCCCATTTGCATACCTGCCACTAAAAAAATCCACTAAAACGCTAATTTCAAATATTAGAAAAATAAATAAAAAACTTTTACCGAACTAAAGAATATCTTAGGAATATGCAAATTTATAAATACTAAAAAATTTTCTCTGACTTTTCATTAGCGTGAAATGGTTTTTTTTTATCAGTTTTTAATAAAAATCTATATACGAATATCTATTATATTACTATGTATCAAAGATATGTAAAATAATTTCGATGACAGTATCACGGTCGTTTTACAATAATTTTTTTTAAATTTTCTATTCAAATTTAAATACGTTCATCCGTCCGTCTGTTCGTCTGGCAGTTTGTACCACCAACCAAATAAAGGCTGTACTAAGCTGAATCAGTAATTTGACACTAAACAGGAGAGTTGATATTAATATAGCAAAATTAAACTTTTTGGATAACGTTCAAATCGGACACTAGGCCACTTTTCTCGGTAAAGAATTAAGATATTGGACTTACATTTTACTTCGTACTTATAAAAAAAGCTTAACTTTACGTTAAAACAAAATTTAATACGATTAAGCTCTTTTTATTTATAACTATATAGCTCTACCCCACTTTATTTATTTATTGAAATAAAAATCAGTAATCATGCATTACAAACTTTGGTAATTTCATTTAAAAACATAAAAACTTTATTTTAGATTTTAGTATTAAAAAAAAAGAAAAGAAAATAACAAATCATGTTGTAGGTGGTGAAATGAAAATATTATTTTGTCTATGACCAGACAAATCTTATTTTGACTTAAATTATAAAGTGTGGGACTTTTTTTTTCATATTATTTTATATTTTAAAGAAAATATTGTAAGTTCATTATAAGATCAAGTCTACAAAATTGAAAAGATAAAAAGTGTGGCAATTTTTATACCTTTCGTTTCATTTTTCTGAGCTATATTTTATTAATGATGATTTGAATAAATTTGTTTAATTCACTTTTGAATAAAAGGAATAGTATTGTCAGCTGATCAATGTTAATCAAAATTTGAATGAAAGTTTCTGTAGTAAAATATTTTTAATAATAGTGTTAAAAATTGATAAGTACGAATTTTTTTGTTTGTATAATTTTTCTTTTTTTTTAACACTGTTTCTCCTGACTTAGTTAAAAATCAGATTCAAATGGTTTCAACGAATTCTGATTACGACTTAATCTAGCTTTATTTAAAAAAATAAAATAATGTGAAAAAGTTTTTAGTAGTACGAGTATTCTTGTCTGAAAAAAAAATTATCTAAGGGTTACGAAAATTTTTGTTGCTGATTGAAAAATTATAAAAAAAATAAATTAAATTAATTTTGAATTTTATTTGGTTATTAACATTTAAAATGAGTCAACAATTTGAAACTTTGCGTACTGTACAAGCTGGTCGAATTCCTTCTATAATACATTAGAATGAATTGTTGTTCATCTGGGATGCAGAAAATTGTCTCTTTAGAGTTTCATAAACAATATGACATATGATATTTCTGACTAAAAAGTTTATTCCTCCCAATTGATTTTATTATTCACTCTCGACATTTTTATTATAAGGAAAAAATTGTTTTTATTCAATTTATGACATGATCTTGTTATGGTCAAATTGTGTTAGATTTTTTGGAACATTTTCTGGCTAATATCTTTGTGGGAAAATTTTTATTTTATTTCTTTTTTGAATAAAAGTTTTGAATAAATTTTTATTGTTATTTATAATAAATTTATATTTAGCGATGATATTGCAATAAATTTTTTTATTAAAATTCATTATAATTATAATAATGTAATTATATTTTATTTTTTTGAACTAAATTATTAAAAAAAAAAGAATTTGATTTGCAATGTCTATATTGAGGAAATTAGATAATAACAATTTTCACTTGAATTACGCATGATTTTCATATTTCGGTTCAATAAAAATGGATATTGTTAATCAATGAAAAATAAGACTCAAAATTATATGTAAATTACTAAATAAAATAGATTAATTTATGAGTCTGGCAAAATTTTGAAATTAAAAATAACTTAATAACTTAAAGATATTCGGCTTAAATAGAATTTGAAGTACTTCAGACAGCTCGACAACTTAATGAATTGGAAAACTTTATTTTTTGCAGTCCATTTTAGGTTGAAAATATTAAGATTTTATTATTATTATTGCACTCAAATTGTATTTTTGTTTATGAGAACTCAAAATTCCTAAGCTAGTCATTAAATTTCATAGAGAGAAATTATTATGATTTCTTTTATTGAATGTGTATAGTTGACTGTTTTACAACTTTATGGATTAACTATGGCTGGAAAATGATTATCTTTTAGTTGAGCAAAAATTATAAGAGAAAACTTTGTATGAAATTTTATTGCATCTTATTAAATAAGGCAAGATATTTTTAATTCAATATATTAATAATAATATTTCAATCTTAATGCTTTAATTTAATTTTCTGAGCTCTAAACCAAAAAAGAAATAAAAAAATTGGCCATGAAATCAAAAGTTATACACATATTTTTTTTTTATCATTTTACCAAATATGTTAAATAAAGATAAAACTGATAAAAAAGTGTCAAGTTACAGCGCATGTAATGATTACACGTTTAAAAAACCATAAAAATTTATTTTAATGCAAATGGTGTTCAATAAATTATTACCTAAACGTTTATGTCCAAAACAATAAAAAATTAAAAAAATTAAAAAGTAAGAAAAATTGTTCATCTTTACAAATTTTGGAAATTAAACTTAAATATTGAAATAATCCTCTAAAATTAATAAAAATAATATTTCATCAATTCATTCTTAAAATTAATTTAAAATGTATAAAAATCAAGAAAAGATAAAAAATTAATTTACTTCAGAATAATTTATATTTTATTTCTTTGACGCATATCATTTAAAAATTCGCAAAAATTCTGAAAAGAAGATCGTTCTTAGCGAGCATTAGGATTAGCTTAGAGAGAATGTTTTATGTCTTACAACTTCTATAGCTATATAATTAGATTATTGACCGTGTTCAGATCCTAACCATATGCCTAATCGGTCATCATCAAAATCTGAAATTTATTAAATGACTTTTCAAAACTTACCTTACATCCTTCACAAGTAAATGCACCGAAATGAAATCCAGCTGCAGGTTCGCCGCACACCTTACACAGTTGATTCATCTAGAAGAGATAAAAAAAAACAGTTATTGACCTTGCCTTATTAAATTATAAAGTTTATTTTAAAGAAAAACATACATAGTTTATATATGATTTTGATTAAATGTAATAATGTTGATAACAAAAATTTTCTTTTGTATATATATACAAGATAGGCTCATTCATTATTTTCTAAAGTAAATCTGCTTTAAATTCTTATAGATTTTTATGCAAAAAAATCTCATAATATGTTTTTTATAATCGATCACTGGAACCGTTTTATAATTCAGATTAATTTCATACAATGACCTAAACTTTTTATTTCAGTTCCTGTATTTATTGAAAACTTTATCTTTATATTATTACAATAATTTCAATTACAATTTCCAAGATAAGCACACTATATAGCCACATAAAATAAATGAAATATAATTAAATTTAAAATTATATATATTAAGGTAGTTGTATATAATATAAAGTTAAAATATAATTCATAACGATCAGTTGAAAAACTATGACGATTTAATCCATATCACACGATTTCAGTAACATCATTAGAATCTTCATTATTTTTACATAAAAAAATAAAGTAAAATTTAATAACAAATTCAAGGAGTGCTGTCTTTGAAGACAAATACAAATTACTGATTTTACCCTGAAAGCATCATAAGTTTAAAAACTAAAATTAATGTACATATAAATTCGTTTCAACTTACTGTATTTTAAAGTAAAAAACAAAAAAATATATTTAGAAGCACTAAAAATTTAATAAAATATTTCATCTACATAAAATTAAACCTTCGAAATATTTCTTCTCTTTAATTGAAGTAAATATATCTAAAAACTGCACAAGCGAAAGCCCACAGACCAGGAGGAAAATTTTAGCTATCAAAATAATTTACATTCTACATACTAACCCTTATCATGGAAGGCGCTGTCGCCGTCGCCAGTCGCCAAAAGCGACAATTTGATATCATGGAAGTCACTGTCGCCTTCAGGCGACTTGTCGTCTAGTCGCCTGGGCGACACTAGACGACAATCAATTGAAAATCCGTATTATTGATGTCGTTTTTGTCGCCTTTTTAATAAATTTACTGTCGCCTGCTTTCAACTAGACGACTAGTATATTATTTTGATGATTCAAATTTGAAAAAAAAAATTTTTTCAAAAATATATTTTGAAAAAGTTTGAAAATTTTTTATTTAACTCAAGAATTCTGAAAAATGAGGTAAATATAAGTTTTTTATTTATTAAAATCAATTTTTTTAATTTTAACTTCAAAAATTTTTGAAATTTTTACATTTTCTTTTGATTTTTATTTAGGTGTTTCTGTTATTCACAAAAAAAATCAAGTGTTATCGTATCAAGTTGAAGGCGCCTTGTAAGTTATAGTCGCCTGAAAATTGGGCGCCTTCCGTAATACGAAAAAGAGTCGTCAGCGACTTTAAAAGACCACAGCGTCTTCCATAATAAGGGCTACTGTGAACTTCTAGAAAGTCAAAATTAGTTTTTATTACTTGGAAATATTGACTAATTTTCATATACATAACATATAACAACATATTTATTATATGATCGGTTATCTTTTGAAAATTTACATAAAAATAATAATATATCTCTTTTACAGAAATTAAAAGAAACTATATCATTTTAAATGTATAAAATTTATCAATCAAAATATAAGTAAGTGATTATGTCTAAAGCACTAAAGGAGTGAAAAAAAAAAAATATATAAAATAATCTTATATAAAATGATGTATTTGACTGTTTGGTTGCCGGCAGCGCGGTTGAAGTTAGTAACATAAAGTAAAAATGAAAATGGATCAGATAAGAGAATTATAATTAAGAAAAAAAATAAATAAATACAATGTTGTGAATAAAAACTAATAAAAATCAGTTTTATGACACTAAACTGAAGTAAATTTAAAATTTATTTGCTCTTATTAAAATTTTGAATAAAATTAATAAAACTTGTACTTTATATTTAATAAAATGAGGCATGTGATGTTCGCATGTACGTAAATTGAGTATCGGGTCTCTTATTTTACCAAAAACAAAAGTTTTATAATTAAAACATATATTTGGGTTAAGTATCGTTTTCAAAATACTAAGAATTTTATATTGATCATATTAATTGATACCGATCGAATTTTGCAACGATCGAATTTTAAGGCGATAAAATTGTTAAAGTCCAAACTGTGTGCGATAGAAATAGTCTTCGAAACAAATTAGCCACGAACTAATTGTAATAAGAAAAAAGAGGTGATATTAGATAATTGTCCGAAAGCACTCTCAAATTACAAATTAATATAAATGTAAGACGATGATTATCAAATTCGCAAAGTTGTTATATTATAAATTTTTTTAAATAATATTTTAATGCTTAATATTATAAAAAAAAAAATATTAAAGATTAAAATCATATGGGATAAATTTTCATGTTCATCTGAACAATCCACCTTTTACTCTGTTAAACTATGAATAATAAATTTGTAAAAGTTCTTTTTTTTTATATATACATGATAATAATTGTATAGCAAGTTAGTAAGTTTAAGAAAATGAACAAAATGTTATTCGTGTTGCCTTGTGCTGACAGATTGTCGTCTTTAATTAGACTTAAAATTGCAAGGAAAAAACGTGACATGTTTTGATTAATTTCTTGATTTTTTATTTTTTATATTTAATATCCGTAATAAAATGAATTAAAAGATGTACAATTGTGCAATTTTATATTTATATTTGTTTATTTTTATTACCATTTTATTATTATGAAAAATAAAAACATTATTATTAGCTGTTTATAATATAGTAAAATAGAATTTAAAAAGATAGAACAAATCAATTTTTTACATAAAAAAAAAATTATTCTACGAGTATAAACTTTATAAGACGTAAACACAAAAAATGGAGCCATCATAAGGTTGAAAGTAAACTCTAATTATTAATTTAAAAACATTTAATTACTACCCTATAATACGAAAGATGTCGAAAGCTTCCTAATCAAGTTCTGTCAGAATAATTGGATTTCGAAGTATTTGGCTCGTGGGTTTTTAAGTTTTATTTTTTTTAATTTAATTTCAAGAGTGTGTGCCTGAAGTGTGTTTTGTGTTTTTTATAATCCTGTTTTAAATAAATAAATTGTTGAAAATGGATTTTTTTTGTTTGTTTTAAATTGTTAATGCATATTTTACGACAAGTCAATAAGAAATTAATTAAGCTGATAATGGATTCAAATCAAAGGCATTCTTATTAAAAAAATAAGATTATTTAAATCATAATTTAGTTTAAAATTTTTTTTCTTTATAACACTAACTAATCATAATAAAAGTGTTCGTATTATACTTAAGTAATAAAAATTTTAATTTGAAAACATGTCAATATTATTAGAATTAGCATGTGTAGATTTTAATGTTCTTCATTCTAGATATTTAAGTTTTTTTTTATACACAAATTTGTAGAAATAAAAGTGCCTATAGCTATAAACTTAGTTCAAAGTTATAAACTAATAAAAATTCTTATAAAAAATATAAAAAATAAATTTATGGATTCAACTATACAAATCCTAAATATGCTACGAATATAAAATTTCAAGAAAAATTAAGTCGAAAAGATAGAAGACCTTCAATTAGCTTTATGTTTCTTCCTTATTACACTATCTTATACACAAAAACGCAAACAATTTATAAATTTCCCGTCAAGTGAATTAAAAAAAAAAAGATTACTGAATTAATTTAAATTTATAATAATTACATTAAAAAAAAAAAAATAATTAAAATTCCCAAAAAAAAAATTCCTCAATATTTCTTATTTTAATTCAAAAATACATTTGTTAATAATAATGTTTACAATTATATAAAAACGGTTGGGGGAATTTGTAAATACAGGTTTGGATTTCAATTTTATCCTAAGAAAATATAAAAATATTATTACTGTTTTATCAATTACAATTATCATTTAGGATCCAGACTATCCTTATCTCTTTACATTAGCTCTTTCTTCTAAAATTTTATTAACAAGATATACTTAAAAAATATAATGTGTACAAATTTAATTTACGAATCTTACAATGAAATACATGATGCAAAATAAACTAACTAATTTGTAGTAGTTGTCAAACATTTGTTATTTTTAGTTTCAAATTAACTTTTAATTAATTAAAATTTTTTTACAGGTAATCAGATTGTTATGAGTGTTTTTTTTTATAATCAATGAAGGTTGGAAAAAATACATATGGCCATATGGGTCTGCGCATTTTTTTTTTTTTTTAATATTTTATTACACAATCCAAAAATTTTGTTGAATCAAATATTTAAGGAAATTATAAATCAATAGGTCAATAAAAAACAATGATGATCTCTTTTTTAAATTTTTTAGTTTTTTTTTAATCTGACACATTTGTTATGCTCTTTAGTTTTCAACCTTTATATCAATCAAATCAATATAGGAATTACGTAAAAAAAATGTTTTTGCATTTATTATAAACAAAATAACAAATATCTGGATTAATCAGATGTGCGTTAAAAAATAAATAAAGTGTTACAGTTTAATCATATATAAAGTAAATTATGTGAAATCGAAGTAGCTTAACTGTTTTTTTTTTGTTTGATTGATAGATAAATTAAATTCTGTATAAGTGAAATCTTTGGACTACAATGTTAGCTTCATTTTCGATTCATTTAGAATTTCCTTCACATTTTAAGAATCAAACTATATATAATTTTGAATTAAGTGGGTTTAGCATAAATATTAATAAAATATTTATAAAGAAAATTCTAAGATATAAAAGTTTACTTCATTTATATTCAAGAATCAAGAAAACCAATAAAATACTCATTTAATTGATATCACGTGGAAATATTTTTTATAATTTTTAAAACTACACACTATACAAGAAAAAAAAAAACAACACATTTTTAATTCGTTCAATTTTTGATCGATGATAGTCATCATTTACGTGAATCTTCAACATACCAAAGCAGAAAAAAATAATTAATTATGAATATTTAAATTGAAGAAAAAAAAAATTGTTTTTATTACATTAATTATAATTTTATGTAAATTACGAACAAGATGTAACGAATTCAATTAAAATAATGTTTTAATATCTTTTTTTCATTAATTAAAATTTATGAATAAATTTCGTAATATTATTTTGTAAAAATTATTGGATCAATATATAGTAATGAAAGTAAAATTGCTTTATTAAACTTTATGAAATTTAAAGTTTTTAATTTAATTTACCTTTGGATAGAATTTTGGATGAACCATGAAGAAAAAATAAAGTATGGCAATTTCTTACTTCACACAACATAGTTTGTATTGCGTGTTGATCGAGAATCATAGTTTTATTTTCATCCTACGTCTATGGAATAGAAGCTAAAGACTATATCATAGACTTCCGCAGAGTTCTAATAAAAAATAAAAATCATAAACTATATATATATAAATGTAACTGGGGCGTGAAAGCGAATTGTCAAATAACTATAATTATTTTAAAATTTAGGAAGTTAAGAGTTAGTTTAAGCTTCCCATTTTTGTTTGATTAAAAACTATAAATGAGCAATTAATAATTTGGAATAAGAAATGGTATAGCCAACTGTGAAAACAATCGTAACAAAAACACTTTTAATATTTATACAAAATGTATTTACCGTTAAATGTATTTACAGTCAAATATGTATATAGTTAACAATTTGTAACTTCAACAAAAAAAGTACTCAGTTGTATGGAGAAAATTATAATAATAATAAAAACAATAAATAAATATCGGATTTAAGATTTCAACAAAAATTTATCAAATTGAAAAAAAAAATAAAAATATTTTTTGAATGTCCTTTTTAACTTTCTTATTTGGCTACCGATATGATTAGAAACAATAAATTATTATTGAGATATCTCTGGAATACAAAAATATTGATCTATATCAGATAAAATAAAATTATTCACAATTATTGCTTCCGTAAGATAAAAATAAAATGAAAATTATTGTATTCTATTGCATTGTTCACACAAATATTATTATATGAAAGCAATATTTTTCTGTATACTGACAAATTGCATAAACTGCAATTCAATAGACCATTCACAAAATAGAAATTGCTATAATATTAAATATTAAATCAATTGTTCAAATTTAGATTAAATAATAAAGAAACAGTGATAGCTGCCGTAGCTATATTTTTTCCTTCACATTGCTGCAATTATTTCAAGTAATTCTAAATACCGAAAACAAAGTAATTGTATTCGACAAACACAATAATTAAGCTAATTTTGTATCCACCTATTAAAAAGAGTGACTGGACTGCAGATTGATTTCAATGATATTGATCAAGACGGTTATTTCACAAAAAAAAAAAAAGAATTTGATATTAAAACATAAAAATTAATAAAAAGCCCAAACGTATGATCTAAAATTATGTGATATTAAAACGATTAGTTTAATGTGAAAATATATGTATAAAAATTCATTTCACAATAATTTATATTTAATATGATATTATTGTACCTTTAATATTGTGTTATGTGAAATTTTGATTACCAACAGGGAAATTTTAAACTTTGAAATCAGACAAATGAAAATTACTAGGTTTGATTGAATAGTAATTTTTTAAATGCGTAACTCAATCGATATACCTCCCAGAGTGTAATATACATGTATTAATTATTGTTATGTTATCATTATTATTTTGGTTTGTTTTTTTGTTTTATTTCCACATTCAGTGTAATTTATTTAATGAGCAATTTTTATTTCAGTTTTATTTGTTTTTTAATGTGATTCAGTTTTTGGTGTTTTTTTTTTTGTGAATCTTAAAAATCTTAGCTGGTATTACATAAATAAGATGAAAGTTAATATTTTGCAATATGCGAAAATTTTGTTTATGTTTTTTTTCTTCGCTTTTATTTATTTCCCAGAAGCCACTATAAGTAATATTTTTAGTTTTTTTTAACTTATAACAAGAATTTGATAACATAGTAGGTATGCAAAATTTTATTATAAGTAATTTAAAAAAATTTTACAACATAATTAATGCAAATGAAAATTAAAAAAAGTGTATAATATATTTAAATTACTGATTAAAGTGTATAAAGATAACAATATCTACATATACGCATCTCAAAGCATATGCCGTGCCGAATCTCTATTAAGCAAAATATCAAGTTGAAACATCCGGAATTTTATTTTTTCTGAAAATATTGAAAATTAATTTATGGGAAAATTTGTAAATTAAACGAGATAAAAAATCATTTGGTGTACCTACACTAAAAAAAATTGATTTGGATGAGTGAGTAAAAATTAGTTCAAAAAGTTGTATTTTGAGATTGATCTCCACCTATCTCAACTCTGACTAGTCTATTAACAAAACGAAATTGTATAATTTTCTTTATAAAATTTTCAATTTAGTTTTCTTTTTAACTTCATTGATTCTCAGATCCCTTGAATGTCTTTCATTTAAGTATATAAGAATTGTTGCCTACTGTTTATAACCCTTGCTTTGCAGCTTTTTATTATTTTCTCAATACGTGCTTAATAGATTTTTGCTACAATTCTTCCACCATTGTTTGGGAGTAAAAAAATAAAAATCAATATAAACTTACTAAATGAATTATCACAAGCCGACAAAAAAAAAAGTAATTACAAAAACCCGCCTCCTAAATTTTAACTAATACTATACTTGTATAGTTATTTAAAATTTAATCTCTTTTTGTTAATTTTTTTTTATTTTATGATCAGCCAATGAAAAAAATTTTTGTCTGTGTAATTTTTTATTTAATTTTTTTTTTCTATTTACATTATTTGCAATTGTGTTTTACTTTTGAAAATGAAATATAAAAAAAAAAAAAAACAACGTTTTCATTCCCCACATACATATAATAAAATGTAGTAAAGAAAACAAAAAAAAAAATTAATATAAATTTGTAATATTATAAATATATACATAAATAAATTGTATCATTGAAAGCAGGAAATTAATTTGTTTATTAATATCATTAAAATTTACATATAATATACCTACATATAAAAATATGAGAATATTTAAATGATTTGAGTATATTTTTTATATAGATGTATCTCTTAAAGTTCAGAACAATAAACAATGTATTTTTTGAAATTTTTTGATTCTTCACCACTTAATAATTCTATGAAAATTATTAAATAAATCTTTATTATTCGTCCTGATGAAGTTTCAAAATATAAACGATACCTCGACATGGTTTAAATTTTTTTTTTTAATTTGTTTGATAGTCCTTTATCTATCTGAACTATTAAAATTATCATAAATGATTATTTACGATCTTTGTATAGTCCATATAAATTTTCTTACAAATGATATCAATAAAAAAAAAAATAGAGCGAAACACGTATAACCCATTCATAATTATGTAAGTTGTAAAAAAAATGATTAAAATCTCTTAAAGATATTACACAATGCTGTGGGAGTTCGACGATAAAAATGGAATTAAAAATTAAGCATATAAATGATAAATTAAAACTAATCAGCAATTAATAGTTTTTGATAGCTATATAAAAATTTAAAATTACTTCTAGCAATTATTGTAGTCCAATTCAAATTTTTATCCAAAATCAAATAAGTGTTATTTTTCTTATAATAAAAACAAAATAAAATATACAATTTATATCTATTTTTTTTTTTAATTTAAAGTTTGTTTAAATTTTTTTTTGTACAAACTTACTTAATTTTCTTATAGTAAAAATAAATTTTAAACATAATATTAATGAAAATAATTGGCTCTAATTGGCTAATTTATTGAAATTTTCTTATATTTTGTTTTTACAATCCAATTAAAGAAATATTTAATTGATAACAATTTTAACAACCACCTGTTGTTTATCTGAGAAAATTTATTCGATTTTACTATTTTAAAAATATTGCTCTAGTCAAATTTTATTAGTTTTTTTTTTAATATAATATATATTATATATTTTTTGAAAGTAAAATTATAATTTAAGTCTGTATTGCGACTGTTACAATAATAATGTTAGAATGATATAACAGAAATTAGTTTTGTTAATTAAAGATTTGTGATATTCAAATGCATTATTACAGTGCGAATGTTTGTCAATTTTAATAATCTAAAATTTTTTTAATTTGGAAAAAGAAACGAAAAGTTAGACTTATTATTTTTATCAAGTTAAATTTGAATTATTTAATCTTTTAGATCTATCAATATGAGGTTGATAAAACAAAGTTAAGATCTTTAGGTGTTAATTTTTTTTTAAACAACACAAAATCTAATGAAGTCAAGCGGACAATTGAGAAAATTTTACATTAATTTCATCCCAGGATAGCCGCAGAAGAACAAGATGTAGGTTAAAGATATTACTTTACCACACCGTGACAATCGTCATATTTATTATATTATACAGGGTTTTGTCCAATTTGGAATTTGAAATTTGAATTTATGTCGTTGCGCTTTGCCAACTATTGCAAAGCTAAAGATAATTTTGACAAAAATTAATCCAATCATTTAGGAATATCATGAAAAGTTTAGCAAATTATTTTATTATACTTAGATATTTTATTTTATAAATCTTATACGTTTTTAATTTTTCTATTTTTTTTTTGCATATAGTACATATCACATTCAATTTTAGTCAATTACTAATGATAGTTGTAAATTGCACAAATTTATTATCGAAATTATTAAAGTATGGTGTTTTTATTTTGCATCAAAGCATGGTGGTTTGTATTAAAAACCATCATTTTCAAAAAAAATAAAAAAAAAATTTCCGGTTAAAAGTGTAAAACACTCAGTCAAGTTGCAGTTGCGAAATATAATTTCTTTTCCTAGTGTTTATTTCTTAAATTGTTATGCAAAAAAAACTTAACTAACTTATCATTCACAGTAATCGATTTCACAGTTTGTGGTAGATTTTATTATTTTAGTTGTTTTTACATTTTTATTCAAATATATAATAGAAAAAACTTATGATTAAATGCAATCTGAGAAGCCTAAATTAAATTTTGACCTGGATTGTCCAATTCTTGAAAAAGCTATGAGTATATTGTTCAAAGAGTAAGACTACCTATTTATTAATTTCAGATTCTTTGTTTATTTATTAATTAATTATCTGTCAGCCATCAGAAGTATTGAAATTGTATGAAATTGTATTTGTATAAAATAGAAAATAGGTAAATTCTCTGTAACGAGGTTCTTAATTCGAAAAAGACATAAGAAAAATAAAATTTTTCAAATTTCTTTTGTAAATTTAGTCTCTGCAGTTAAAATAGGTATTTAAAAAATAATAATGAAAGTATTAAATAATAAACTTTTTTGCATTTGAGTTAATTAATATTATTAATAACATTTGAATGTCATTTTCGTAATTTTTTGTTTAATAATACAATTATTTTTACAAAATTTACTTTATTGATAGTATTAGTAATTAAGCGTTAATTTGGAGTAAAATTGCACTCATTGTAGTCATTTGTTTTACACCGAAACAGAGTAAATTTACGTTGATAACTTTACACCAAAAACTTTCAAAAATTGTATACCAAAAGTGTTCTAGAAATTAATTTTTGATTTGAACGAGTTAATTTTAATAAAAATAAATTATATAGTACAATATTAGAAATACAATTCACAATAGTTAGAAAATAATTTTGCATAGCAATCTGTTTTGTACCATCTTTCAAATTTTTTTTAAATTTTGAATAATAGTGTTAAGTATCTTGTTGAGTTAGAAATATATTTAAAATGAAATTACATGGATAACTATAATAATTGCAGTTTAACACAATTTTCATGAGGTTGTTATTTATATCTAGGCTATGTGCAATGCACATAAACTAATAGTACACAAATCGCCTATTTGATTTCTTCATATATGTATATGTATAAATAATAATCAACCCGTATTATTGTTTTAAGTCAAAAAACCAGCAGGTGTTTAGCGGAAAATTACAAGCATTTTATTAAATAATAATGAATTCGATTTTGCGTTAAAGTTTTTTATTTTATTTTTTATTGAAAACTTTTTAATAGCAATCTACAATCCAAAAATAAAATTTTACTTTCTTGAAATTTAAGTTTTGTTAAATCAAATATATGAGATTCGAAATTACTTTTTCGGATGCTCAAAAACTAAGAACGTTATAGCTTTAATTAGATAAATATGATAATTAGTAATAATATTACTTGATCTAAAACTATATTAAAAATTTATTAAATTAAAATATTCTTAAATGAATACAATGTCCTTGATTTAAAATAAATACTCGTATAATTGAAATTAGTATTTACATTCAAACTGGTTTGATACAAATTATTCATGAATTTTTTTGGTTGAAAATACCTAGTTCTATTTGTAATGAAATTTACAAAAGTAAAAAAGAAAAAAAAAATTAAATCCTTAAAAAAGTGATAAATTGATTTTCACAAAAGGATATACAATGTAAGTTTTTTTTTTTATTTAATGTTTGTTTGTGACATTTAAATTAATGATCTCTGCACATTATTATCCTTGTTTTTTTTTTGTTTTTTTAATAAACTCTTGAAAATTTAAAAGTAACAAAAAAAAATATGACCTCGTTTTTCACAAGATAACAATTGCATGAAAGCCCCTAGTTGATTTTTATTTTTTCCAGACAACAAGGGGATAAAGATCATTTAAAAACATTTTGATTTCATTCGTTAAACGTGTCTGTGTATGGCTATTATATTTGTAATAAAATTTCAAACTAAATTTGTGATATTATTTCTTGATCCAAATCACATATGTACATATAATTTTTGTGAATAAAAACGATAAAGATAATTTATATTATTCATGTTAGCGATTATGATCCTTAATAAAAAAAAATTTCTCGTATATTTTGTATAAATTTTAATTCTTTCCACTTTATTATTTTGCATAATCTTATAGATGATGTGACAGAAAAGGTAAATTGGTTTATTATGTAGAAACACTAGTTTACGGATAATGACGTTAGCCTCTAGGTTTTCCAGACTATATTCTCCAGATTTTTCTGTAAACTTATTTTCATTCTATTTTCATCAAAAATATTAGATTCAATCATGAACTAAAAATTTATAATTTTTTAAGTTAATGTTTAAAATAGTTAAACCAATTAAAATTTATAATAATTATATAACAAAATATTATGACTATACGCATCAAGATAATTTCCTTTTTCTATATTAGAAACTCGCCTAAAATAATATAAACGTGTATAAACAAATATTACATTAACATATTTATATATTTTCTTTAAATTACAACAACATTATTATTTAAAAGTATTAAAATTTTTGTTTGTTTTTATCCTATATTTTTACCACAAAATTTACAAAAATAAAATATTAAATAAATATTTTCTTTGAAAACGAAAATTCATATATTCTGAACGCGCAATAAAATTTTATTATTAATTTTTAATGGTTTTTCTTTTTTTTGGTCCAACTGAGTTAGATATTATTTAATTTTTTTAAACAGTATAATTTCGTTTTTAACGTTAGAATTCTTTGCTCTTTAAATTACCTAGTTTTACATAGAAGTTTTTATAGAAGTTAAAAGTTGGTTGTAATATTAAATTATGACTAAGAAATTGAACTAGTAAACTTTTATGAGGATCAGTAGCTTATTTATTTTCACGTATTTAACATCAGGAAGCACTCGTTACAAATATTGTCGATCCTATCCTTTTTTTGTTTGCCGGGACAAACGCGATAATAATCTGCAAAATTTTAATAATAACTATACTACTGTTATTTTGTCTACAAATTATGCTAAAATGATTGTCTGTGCTCTGATGAGTAAAACGAGGAATAAACTGCTGCTCAACAAAAACTAGATTATAGAAGACATTATTTCAATAAAATTTCAAACTGTAATCTCTTAAAATCACTTCGTTGAATTGGGAACACACTGTGCTCACTTAATACTCTTATCGTTCATTATTTTAGAAAGATTAGATTTCTAGTACAAAATACTGTGCTGATGCTTAGAACAGAATGATTTACGTTTTGAAATTGATCAAAATAAAAATAATTAACTAGAGTGTTTCATTTTTACAATCCAATGAGCCATAAAAATTTTTTTTTGTAATAGTTAAGATTATTTAAAAAATCATTCTTATATTATATATTTTTAATTTGATAGTTTAACAGTAATATTAGGATAAAAATCTGTTAGAAGGGTGTGCAAGGCAATAAAATTTAAAATATTTTTGCATAAGATTGTTAAAATTGTTATAACTAATAAAAAAAAAATGAAGTTAAATAAAATATAATTTAGTTTAAATGCACTATTGAAATTTGCAATAATTTACAATAATAATGAATAATAATAACCACATACTTTAATTTTTTTTATTTTTCTAACAGATTTTTTTCACATTTGTATATATGTTTTTGTGTAATTTTATAAATAATAAGTTATTAAGTTCCATAATTGTTTGTATAATGTACTGCTTAAATTGAACATAAAATTTTAGCATTCTGAAAATTTTAGTTCCTATTAGAATTGGCAGTTTCTTGTAAATGATTTTAGCACTCCTTCTGTTGATAAAAAAAAACACATCTTCCGGAATTGTAATAACATTGTAAAATAACTTTATTACAAATTATGAAGTTAATGAAATATTTAGTACTTAAAATATTATTCGTAATTTTTGTTTCCGTTTACTGTAGTATTGTTTTTTTTTTTTTTTAACTTATACGGGCAAAACTAAGCGATTCCAATCTTAAATGTTTTCTTTAAAATCTGAATTTTGTTAATGCCAAGTTCAATTCTTGATTCCAAATAAAATATTGCTTAGCATCATATTATACACATGAATATTGTATAAGCTCCTCTGTATTGATACCAATATGTTAAGATTTTCAATTCCTCATTTCTAATTTACATAATATTAAAAAATCAAAAATTCATATTCTAATGATCCATTCAAATTTAAATTATATCGAATTATTTCTTTTATACGATGGAAACAAAAGCATGACTACGCTGTTCTACATGAGAAGAAATTTTTAAATTTTTATTTTTAGTGTAGTCGATGATAATTCAGAACATTGATTTTAATTTTTGTTTTCATAATTTTCTCATCATAATTATCTTTCATCTCAAAATCTATCTTAATGTACATATTTCTTCCCTAAACTAATGAACAATTTAACTAATATGAAAGAATTATTATAAAACCGGAAACAGGATCTTAAACGTATACATTGCACGAAAAAGAAGTTACATTATTACAGTCAATAATTTTGTTCTTAGGCATAATACAATATCAAAAAAAGAAGAAAAGAAGTGATTCATTAGAAACTAAATATTGTTTCAGACTTTCAATGCAATTAAATGTATTTTCTTAAAACAAGTTTCATATCAAAAAAATAAAAAATAAAATTTTTATTGCCGTGTTAATTATAAAAACAAATTCAAACCTTATAATATAATACAAATAAAAAAAAAAATTTTTTTTTAATTGAAAAACTTTTAAATGAAAGCTAACCATGATTTACATAAAAATTATTATCTAAAACTATTAAAAGAAAACTCTTTGAAAAACCCAAATACAACGATGAATATTGGTTATTTATTTATTTCTATTCAAAAATTATTAACATAACAAAACAATCCAAAGAAATGAAATAATTTAATAAATTATTTCTATTTGAGAATAAATTAATATTAATTTCTTTAAAATTTTCTTTTCTCACTTTAATTTTTATGGTAATTTGGAATAACATCAAGTTTTTATGTTTGAATAACCTAAGGTCATAATTTTTTATTTTTTTAACAGAGTCAGAGAATTAAAAGTTTTTAACTTTATCCACTAAAGTTGTGTACGAGTCTAAAAGCAAATTTAAAACCCCTAACTTTACATATATTTAGTTACAGCAGTAGAGATTTTTTCCATATATAGAATAATGCATCATATAGTGAAAATATTCCAGAATCGTAAACAATGTAAAAGGAAATTTGCATGTTCTCTGACTTAAGAAAAAAAATTTTATATACATAGCGTTCAATGCCCTAGTATACTAAAGAACTAATAAATTTAAGCAATCACACAAAATAATACAGAACAGGGTGATTATACAGAGATTGATTTAGTTAGAAATGCATAAAAAAAATATTCCAAACAGTCTCAAATGTGTTAAAAAAGAACCTAAAAACCCAAAAAAAAATTCTGAAATACTCAAAAATGTCCAATGCTACACATTTTATATAAATTATAAATATTAATCCAGATTTTTGATGTGTAAAACCAAAATTAATTTATTCTTTACCGCATTTTTTATAAAAGACGTCAAAATTGGTTTAAAGAGATTAGAAACGAAAAAACAAGTTGTTAAAATAAAATATATTTTAACATAATAATATCGACAAAATGTCATTTATTTTATGACTAATCTTAATTTAATTTGTATCTTAAATGACTCCTACAAAAACCTTAATAAAAAAACTAAAGAGTTTGTGAATTTGTATTGTAAATAAAATTCAAAAAACTTAAGCTTGTAACTTTGTAAAAATCAGTATTCAGTACTACTAGTATAATATGCCTAACTTTTGTAAATTTATTAAAAATAAGGAAAAATGTAAAGTTTTCTGTGGAAAACAAATAGATTTATGAACTTGTACGTTTTCTTTCCAAAACCACAGTGACTTAGTTTTTGAATATAATTTTTTTTTGCAAAACTTTTCTAATTCTATACATAAAAATTTTAATACAAGAGCTGTTAAGTATTTAAATTTTATGACTCTCACTAGACTTAAAAAAAATTTTATGACTTATACTGTAGGTTTATTTAATTTCCGCCAACTTGATAGAATATAATGAAAATGAAAATATGTATCTTGTGAATTTTTTTTATTTTAATATTATGCTTTGGAAATGTAAAATGCTAATAGGAATTTGACATCAATTTGATAGATTAATTTACGACATTAAGATATTTATTTTTTTTTATAAAACAGTTTAATTTTAATGTAAAGTCTCTGTGAGTAGCGCCTTCACCGCCAGCTGAGTTTATGTTAAAAAAAAAAAACAATTTTTTCGATACAAAAGTGGGTTATAAAAACTTTTTTAATACATAATTTTTTTTTCTTCGCATTTTTTATAAAAATTCCATACATTTAGTATTCTTTTTGTTATCTTATCATCGTTATATTCTATATGAAAATAAACATCTTTCTTTATATGAATACAAAAGAGCTTTTATACCTAAATATGTAATGATTAAAAATGAAAGAAGCTAGTCGATTCAGATTATGTGTATCGGTCCTAATAACATTTTGCTTTTTTTATCTTTATCAATTTCAAATTGACAATTTAAAATTGACAGCTGTATGTATCTTCAAAATAGGAGGAAAGCTATAACTACAACTAATGATTTCACATTTGAATTTAAACGAACTTCGTTTGTAGCTTGGCAAATACATTAAAGAATATTCCTCGTAACATAAAATTAATTTTTTATAATATTTGTTTAATATTATATTGTCTTATTAAAAATGTTACCAATTTTTCTAAAACTAATTTAGTTATTTATAAATTTTTGTTTAAATTAAAGACGCTCTTCTAAAAAACCGGCTCCTCATAGTACTGAAAGATTTTATTAGAATAATATATTATTTTAAAAGTTACTGATTTGGTGGCACCTTAAAGAAACAAATAAAATAAACAAATCATTATTTCTTTTGATAATTGACACACATTTGCCAGTCTAAATTATCCAAATACCAGATTTTATTGTTATTCAATTAACATGATTTTGATTTTTATTTTATTTTTCATCAAAATAATAAATAAATATCCACCTTCAGAAACAACTAGATCAATTTGTCGCAGTTTTGAATTACAAAAGCAATAAATTATTTCAGTTTTATTGAAATAAAATGGTCATATAAAAAAAATAAATTTATATTTTTTTAGACTCTAATTCAGAAGCCAATAATAACAAAAATTTCCAATAAATCCACATATGAACACATTTATAACTTTTAAAAATTAACATTGAGTGGGCGAACTTAGTTTAATATGCTGCTATAAAGGGAGCAATAATTTTTAGTTTTATTTCACTATTTACTTTATTTAGATTTTTTTTTTTTTTTTCAAATTATAATTTTATGTAAAATGATTAAGTAAGTTTAATTTTATAACTAACTTATTGAAAAGATTGTGATAATTCTAAGATTTTGACAACTAAAGATTTTTATTAAATTTTCTTAAGTGTTTTCAGTTTTTAACGAGGAAGAAATTAAAAATTTATAGTTTATCTGAAAGAAAGTTTTGCGAAATCATAAAAACAAGAAGCTAATGCAGATTGTAAAAAATTGTAAAAAATTGTAAAAAAAATATACCACATAAAAGATGGAAAACTAAATCATATTGTTATATGACGATAAAACTAAAACAATTTTATATTCATCCACCCACCACGAAATAAAAAAAAGAAAATTATTTTTCAGAAGCTACAAAAATTCACAGTTTTATTCAATAAAAACAAGTGCTTTTTTATGCAAATATAGTAATAGAGTACAAAATGAACATAAAATAATAATAATATTATTCTTCAATATATACTTTTTGTGAATTACTATAAAAAATCAGAACAATATTTTACGTTTATAAATGTATATATTTTGTTTTTCATTTGAGTACTAGAAATTAAAATTTTAGTTGTTTTTTTATTAACATACCTATATATTATATATCTTTTTTATTTGACTTCCTTTAAAAATCAATTTTACCATTTGCAGAATTCGATTTTACTGAAAGATACGCGCAGACAATGAAATTAAAATAATTATTTAAGTAGAAAAGACTTATTGTTAAAACAACGTAGAGTTTAAATTTATAATAAACTTATATATGTTTATGATATGTCTATAAGGAGTAAAATATGAGAATATTTGACAGACTATCGATAAAACTGATAGTTATAATTTGTTAATCTCGTATAAAGCTCGATTATGTTTTGGCGTCGTACCAATAATTGCGCTTTTGACGAATTTTTTTTGTACGTATATAATCTATGATCTCTCTGAGGCATAACGTCAATAATTTTTTAATAATAATAAACTAATATCTTAATGTCTTCGGTTAATTGTTAGCCCAGGGATTACTGGTTAGTCTGTTGAAAACATGCGCAATACGTTAAAATAATTGTAATTGTAACAACTACGTATAAAGTAAAATATTATGAAATTTAGCTTAGAAGTGCGACAAAAATTTGGTAATATCGAAACAAAATTTTTACAAAGAAAAAGAATTTTTATCACATTTAGGTACATATATAGAAACTATAAACCTGGCGTTTGATAACAATAATTCTTACATACGTACTTGTCTGGAAAAAAAATTATACAATATTTTAACATTGAAATTAAAAATAAAAAAAAAAATAATAATAATAAAATTGTGAGATCAAGTAAATTCAGGAAATATAAAAACGAAAATAAATGTTAAAATTGAATTTGGAATTTTATGTAAATTTTGTAGCCAAAAAAAAGTTTTAATAAAATTTAATGCGAGAAGATTTGAAGTAAAATTTTGCATAGTACAACATCCTCGTGACGGATGATTTTTTTCTATATGAATTTAATTGTTATTGAATTGTTTTTAAATTTTTATTCTATCAATATTTTAATTTTTCAACAATTTTCTCATACTTTAAAATTTATGAATGATATTCATTAAAAGAAAAAAAACAATGTTGCAATAATTTTTCTTATTAATTTGAATGGAAAATATTGTTTTAGGTAAGTACAGCATGTGTATATCAGTGGTTACCATTCTTACTCTAATTTTGAAAACAAAAATTTTAATTTCAAAATTTTTTTAATGTTTTATTTTTCCTTCAAACTCTTAAAAATTAGCTAATAAAATTCTAGGTGGGATACCTTATATACTTACAAAGCATGACTTTGGTATTAGGGAAATGAAGGTTTAATTATAATTGAATAGAGGCTTAGTTAAAAGGAAATCGTTTAGCCTCTTTTTGAAGCAGTACAAGTAATACTTCACACGTCCTTCACTATCGACTTTCCAAAAATCTTACAGTTCTATTTAGAAGTTTAAAAATAACATAGAAACTATTACTTGCAATATAAAAAAGGGAAGGTGGTCGTACATTACAAGGATTATTGATCAATCGAATAGCCCTCCCAGAACTTTATATGCGATTATGATAAAAGTAAATAAGTAAAAAAAAAACTTTATGTTGACACTTTGCCAGATCTACTATCTACTATCGCAGAGAATAAAAATATTTATTTTTTGAAAGTTCTACAACATTGTAGCAATTACATCATGCGATTTTTAATACTCTCGCCATATTCATATAACTTATAAGGAACAACGTTTTAATGATTTCCATTACACTAAATTATACCTACATAATTTATGAAATTAAACAATGTTACAACATATATTAACATAACCGTTTTAAAGGAAAAAAAAATAAATATCAATGAAACTAAAATTGTGGGAGCTAATTTTTTTTTTTATATTTTTATTCAAGATTAGAAAATATTCAATAAACAATTTTATGACTGTAATAATTTTTTTTATGTATTACATATATATAAATAAATATTTTTTATTTTGCATTACATTTTGAAATGTATGTAATCTGATTTAAATCGATATCGATTTTTGTTTTTTTTTTTTTGCAATAAAAAATGTAACAGAAGTAACAATATTTAAAAATTGAATATCGTAATGCCAAAAAAAGACAATATTTTTCTTATTTTTGTGCTATGATTATTCTGTTTTTATGATGTTAAATTGATATTTTGCAAAAAAAAAAAAAAAATGAAGAATATTATGATTATAATTTTTAGATAAATATTATTATTTTTTTTTGTTATTCTCTATTTCATTGTTAGATGAAGAGTCACGATAAAACATAAAAATTGTTTTTATATCTTTAAAAAAAAACATAATAATAATAATAATAAAGAAAATCGGCAGATTCAGAGCTATGACATTGTGTTTTCCAAACATTTTAGAGAGCAAGCAGGCTTCTCGTCAAATGCCTTTTGGTTACGAAAACTAAATCTGATTATTCAATCTTGAAAAACTTAACAAAAGATAAACGGAACTTATTAGCAACAATATATAAAATTTAAACTCTGTTTATCCTTTACTCAATTTAAATGGATAAATATATTATTATTCAGTTTATAATATCTTTAATACTCATATGTACTGATCAGATTTATTTCATATTTGAAAGATACTCATGCTTAAAAGATAAGTTTAGGTACATGTTTAAAAACATTATTTAACTGGACATTAAATTGAAATGACAAAAGTAAGGCAGACTTTTTAAACTAATTTTATATACTATGTATTTATAAAAAAGAAAAATTCTCTATTAAAACACTCATAGTGACTCCTATAAATATTCTTTATATTCCTCTTATTTTTCGATTAAAAAAAAAAAAAAACTTTAAATTAATTTTATTTTATGTTTATTACTTTTACTACTGGTATTAAATACTTGCATTATTATTACGTTATTACGAAATAAATTTAATTTTTATTATTTATATAATAAATAATAAATAAAAAAAATTCATCACAAAACAAACTTGATTATTTTATTAGACATTTTTTGTGTATTTTTTTTTTTTAAGCAATAAAATTATATCTTAAATTTTACTTTATATTTTTTATAGTATCTTGATAATTAGTTGACAAGATTTGCTGTTTAATTAATTTCGAAAATAAAAAAAATAGATCAAAATTTTAAGTTGATGATTTAAATTATAATTTATGTACCTATTAATGATCGTTTACTAACTAGATTCGTTTAAAATTTTATAATTTTATTGCTGCATTCAAAAAGTTTTAATCACTTTGAAATTCCGTATAATAATAAGATCATCACGTAATATAAAATCATCTTATATTATAATGATATCTAATCTTATTCTAAAATGTAATGAAATCGATCTCTGTCTGTCTGTGAAATCAGATAATTTTTTCTAAAGTTATGAGTAAATTAAATTTTGCTTAATCAAAATAAGGAGTAATTTCTTTCTATATACTAAGCAGACGCCTCTTTTTTTCAGTGTGTTAATGTGTAAATATGCAAATTTCAATATAACTATAAACCTGCCGTTGCAATTGAAAAAGTCATATCTGGATTTTTAGTATTTTGAGTTACAATAGTTATCTCTTTTTTTTCTGCCATCACCAATTTGACAGATAAAGCTAAATTTTTTTTTTTTTTTGAATAATATACCTAATTCAGTTGATACTTTTTCTGCTTATTTGACTTTTAGCAGATATATACTCTTTAAAGCATTATTAAAGTAAGTGAGCAAAAAGGACTTGTCTGCTTACAAGGAATTTTTTAACCGAATATGTGAGAAATTATGCGTATTTATTTATACATAAAAATAAGTTATTCAGTTGTGTTTTCCTTCATCGAATTCTAGTGATATTTTACTCCATGGGTAATCGACTATTTTTTAAAATTTTGTACACAATTGTTATTTATTTTTTTAATTAACTTTTAACGACATTTTTCGGCTTTCGATGCATCAACTACAGACAAACTTAACTATTGCTCTCATTCACTCGACGATACCAATTGACAGTTGTTTTCCAAGTTATGCAAATTATTCTACTTTTCAGGATAACGATTTTAAAATTCAAAATTTATATCATTTAAAATTATTTTCAAAAAATTAACTTACATTGAAAATGATGATGCAAAACTTTTCCGTTAAAACAATTTTTTTTTTTAATTTTGACCCCAAAAAAAATTTTTTTTTTTTTTGTATAACAATAATGTTGTTAATCCTTTTTAAATTAAAATTTATTCATTTGCATTCATTTACAACAATTTTTTTTTTTTTTTTTTAGTTTTCAGTGAACCCAAAGAAGGCCTACCAGAAAATCTTTAAAATTATTGCTTCATATTTTTATTCTTTTGAAGTTTGTTTTTTTTTTTTTTGCTATATAACCGCATTTCATTAACATTGTTGGATACAAAAAAAAATCACATGTATTTTACTTAAACGATTTTTTTTTTTGTGTAAAATTATTAACACTGATTATAATTTTATTTTTTTTTTTGCATTTAAATAATTTCATTTAATTTAAGAAAGAAAAAAATTGGTATGTTCACATCGAAAGCTTAAAATTCCGTACATATATAATAGAACACTGCTATCAATTACAGTTGAAGCTGTCATAAATTTACAGTTCTGTATAAAATATTACACTGAATATATTTGGAATTTTGTATTTTGTTGTTTTTTTTTTTTTTTTTTTAATAAAGCTTAATCCATAGAATCTTTAATCTTACTCATCCAATTTATTATAAAAAAAAAAAAAATCATTAAAAATTATTATTACCTACTTTATTTTTTATTTTTTTTATACTATAGATATTCTCTAACATTGCAATTTTTCTACAACTTAACCTTCACTTGTCATTTGAATTGCATTCTACATCTTTGAAATAGAAAAAAAAAATAAATAAAATTATAAAAATATATACTTACAAATATATATATACATAATAATATTTATAAATTAAATAAAATTAAATTAAAAAAAAATTAGAGATATTTTTAATGCATTTTATGCAATGACAATAAATATAAAAATAAGAAGAAAAAAAAATTAATTTTTTATGAATAACTTTTGAATAAAAAAAAAAAAAAAAACGGATGGTACTCAACTTGTTAAAAAATTTAGGCTTTAAAATTAAATTATTTCTTATTTGGAAAATTTTTAACACATCGTCATTGGTTCTTTGTTTTCTTTTTATACTAATGTTATATTGTTTTCATACTATGTATCAGCTGATTGATAGTGTATCAAAGAATTTTTATTCGAATTCGTATACAATATTTTGTTCGACAAGTTTAAAACTGCTGCATAAAATTTTTAATTTTTCTTACAGTTTATAATACTAAAAATAGGTTTTCATTTGAAAAAAATAAAAAATAAAAATAATAATAATTTTCAGAAACTCTTAGAAGAAGATTTAGCGAACTTTTTTTTTTTTGCATCTCGTTGCACTTACAGTTCTGTGCAAAAAAAAAAATATTTATTAATAAAGGTTGAATTTTAATAAAATATAAAATTTATAATCGTTTTAATCAATCTCACGTTCTGTGCTTTTTTTTTTCTTGCTGTTAGTTTTTATTTTCATTATAAATATTATATTTTTAAATAATTGTTTATATTATTAAAATTAATGTTATTGTTGGAAGTTTGTTGTTTTTTTTTTTATTATATTTATATTCAGGGTATATTTATTTATTTTGGGATTTTGTTTATTATTTTTTGTATATATATATATATATATATTTTTTTTTTTTATTAGAGTGGAAAATATGTATATAGGAAAATCCATTCACTAAATAGGATTTAAAATTTATTACTAAATTTTAAAAATAGATACAATTTACTATGCTGGTTCAATAAATTTAAATAATAATTTATTTATAAATGTATTATATTTGTTGATTTGTTAATAATTTTTTTTTTGTTGTTATTTAAACTATCAATGATGAATCGAGCTCAGGGCATTAATCGGAATAGTAATAGATTATTGTGGAATACTCTGTTTTTTTTTTTTTTAATTTGAATCAGTTGAATATAGTTTCTAGACATTTATTGGCAGTTTAGTTTTACGATATTTTTTTGGCAAAACCGAAATTTTTAGAAAAAGAATAAAATAAATTAAAATAAAATTTGGGTAGATTTTTACGATAACAAAACATTAATAATGCATTGATGATGCTTCTAAAACAGATAGATCACTTTTGGTAACTACTGTTGATAGAATTTTCCGACGGTAACAGCGCGAAGCAAAAATTTAATTTTATTTGTTAGTTTCTTCATAAATTTAACAAATTTTTTCAATGAGATGCACTTCTTAAGGGATATAATTAATTTCGGGAATGTACATGTTACAAAATTTTCATAATCTTCTTTGGGGAGCACTATGTCTGTTATTTAAATTTGTGTAATTATAAATCATGACTTATTTTAAAAAAGTTTTTTCCTTGCAGAAAAAATTATAATTTTCGTGGATTGCAGCCTCATCAACTCGGTACATATAAAAGAATTTATTAACGTTATGTTAAAGAGTTTCGTTAATGGGTAACTGCGAAAAAGCAATATATTCCATCCGTTTTACATAAACCGGATCTTGAAGTCACCTTTGTCATATTTAGTTTGAGAACATTTCGCATTTAGTTTTATATATAAGGAATAAACACATATCTACTGTGAAAGGTAATTATACCGATTAAGAGATTTGTAATTCTATTAGTATATTATCTAATCTAGATCATTTTTTTCCCATAAATTTATTAAAAAAAAAATATTCGGAAAAAGTATAATAGCACGCAACATTAGTCACTGGGGAAATTTTGCCATCATTTAGAAATTGTTATTTTTGTTTTTTTTTGTAATTTTTGCCGGTTATTCAAAAATTTCAAAAATGTTGGTCCACTATACATAGTTAAATATAACACTATACTGCTCATTTCTAAGAATACTCATTTATAGCAAAACAAGTAAATAAACGAACGTTTATAAATAACTATCAATGAATCACACATTCAGATTTAATATGTTTATTTTTAGTTACATTTATTTTTATTTAAATATAAGTTTTTTAAAAAAAAAGAAAAAATAATATTAAGAATTCTTTTTTTTATTTGCTAAAAATTCTAACATCATTTTCATTTACTTATATAATTAATTTTTTTTTTTTTTTTTACTTTTTTTCCCGCTAATATTATCTCTCGATATCAATTTCCGATTTCATTTACGCAATGTTTACAAATTTAATAACAAAAAAAATTATAATAATAATAATAATAATAAAATAAAAATATCAATAAAATTTTGCTTATACATTTATAACGATGTTTTACAAAGAAGAGTCAATCCACGACTGAAGAATCTGCCTTTAATTTACAAAGGTAACAAAACACAAAATAAAAAAAAAATTATTAAATAAAAATACTATGTGTGATGATCATCATCTCTTTTTCAATTGAAAAAAAAAAAATAATAATAATAATAAAAAAAAAAATGTTAAAGCTAAACAACTTTAACCAAAACAACATTTAACAACAGAAAAAAAAATGATCTGCTTGCACAAAGATAGTCACTATGCAAGACACAGAACAGTTAACTGTTGCGTCAATAGATGTTAGAAATGTTAATATTATTAACATAGGCATATTTTATAACAGTAAAATATTTTTGTTTCTTATCTGCCATATAACCAAAATTTACAAATTTAACCCGTAAATACAATCGGAAGAAAAAACATTGAAAATTTCAGATAGCAACATGACTATGTTCGTTGCAGATCCATCTACTATCAATCTTTTCGATTCCACAACCAATATAATATCTAATAATAAAACTATCTTGTAAAGAAAAAAGTGTCTATGGGGCTACAGATATTTAATTTCTAAATTAAACAAAATGGGAATTAACGGCATTTTTTGTAATGGACTTTTCTTAATAGTTCGAATAGTTAAATCCTCGTAGATTTTCTGGCTTGCCCAGGAAGTTGCTCACAGAATTCAGGCGTACCGACGGGCATCTGCAGGGTATACGAGGTGCACCTTCTGGTTCTTCTGCGCAGTCCTGTTTCTGTACTAATTTTTTTTTCAATATATGTCCTGAATAGATCCGTCTTTATATCACTTTTTCTAAACATATTTTGGTGCCATCGAGGTCCGTCTATCTACATATTATTTATAAAAGATTTACCCAAAATGATTTGCAAATGAAGTTAAACACCAATAAATCTATTTTCTAAAGAACAGTACTACGGCCATCGACGTTCAAAAAACTTAAAATATAAATATTTTATTATGAAGATTATAAATAATATCTATATTTTATTATCTTTCACTTTCGTTTTATTCTAATGCACAATTTTAACACAACAGTTTCATCTATTTTTTTTTTTCAGTTACTGTTAACCCAATTCCTATCATAACAGTAAAACATAAGCAATAACAACAAATGTAATGGGAAATTGAAAACTGTTCTATGTGTAAAAAAATAAAAAAAATAAAAAACTACAAAAAGAAAAAAAATTAAACGAGTGATATCGTTGATTTTTTATTTTTTAACTTCTCAATAGTGCTGTGTTGGAAAAGAGTATAACGGGCGCGCGCGAGGTATCAATTATTTTTTTTTTGTTTCGTGTGTGCCCATCCAAATTAAAAAAAAAAAAAAATTATTATCATGAAGAAAAAACAGATTTTCCCGCATATCGTTTTTGGTATGCGCGCATAGGGGTAGACCAGGTAAATATTTTTTAATAAGAAAAAAAAAAGTGTATTTTTGAAAAATTATTCAATATTGTATCTTTAACGGTACATTTAGTTGACTTTGGTTATTATTATTTTTTTTGTTTTTATCTTTTTTTTTTTATGTTGTGCACTTTATGAACTTATTTTTTGAGGATGCGCTCATATCGCGCGCATACAAACAATATTGTATTTGTGTGCTATGCATTTTATGTATATATATATAAATTTTTTCGCTAGTATATTATAAAACGATATTTTCTTTTTCTCGCAGTTGTGTGCAGTAAAGATATTATTCGCGGTGTTTTAATTAAAATAAAAAAAAAATTCGAGATTAAGATAAAAAAAAAAACTTTTTTGAAGATAAGTCGGTGTGAAAATAAATGGTTTCTGTTAACGAAAGTTGATTTTTTTTTTTTTTGTTAATTTCTGCATTAGAGTTTCCTTCACGCATTAAACAAGCACTTGCAAAAATAAGATCAGGAATTTTCTTTTTGTCAAGGATCGCATGCCTAAAATTTAGGGAATCACAATCTTGGAAACTATTTTGTATATAGACAGTTCATTTGGATAAACAAATGAAAACCTCCAAACTGGGATTAACTTTAGATTTGTTAGAGAATCATAAAATAGGTCAAAAAATAAATTAAATATAGTCTAAGCTCCAAAGAATTCACTTACTGTGCTTTAAATGTGATTAGAATAAGAAATCACAAATAAAAGATATATAATACAAATATTTGTGTGACTTAGAAAAAGAAAGGAATTCGTTCGTCTTTCTGTACAAAATCAAGATCCTTCTACTTTATAACTATTCCACTTATAACTATACTTTATAACTATTCCCACTATTGCGATAAATTTTAAATAAAAAACTTATATAAAATTTAAATATTTAACGATTTGTTTTATTTATTATGCATAACCGAAAATTTTTTGAAATAAGATATTAAAATTTGCTGAAAAAGGAACAAAATATTTAATAACTTGCCATTAACATGTGCAACTAACAACCATCGAAACTACCTATTTTAATTTTTTTTTAGTTTTTTTTTTTTTGTGTAATTCAAACATTTTTTCTTTTTTTTTAACATATGAAAATTATTGGCGCAATACAACATAAAATTTACCAGTCATATTAAAACACTTGGACAATTCAACTAAGTGAAAATCTAATTAAAAGCTATTGCGAATAATTTTATATATTTAATACTCTGATCTAACGCATTACTTGTATTTTGATTTGATGTTACAGTCTTAATAAAAACTTATTTTTCATTATCACTATAAAAAAGTCGATTTTATGAAAACAGGCGGTGCAACAAACATAAATGATATTTTAACCATTAATATCATTTTATATCATAAGAGTTCGTAATATTCGCTTCTTTTTTTTTTTTTTAATATATGATTTTAAAGCTCAATATGGGAATTTGATAAAATAATTTTTTATTTTTATGTTTTTTGTTGCAATCATATATATGTACATATACTTAATCGTAAGGTGGGGGTTCATAAACCAGCGGCATATGGATAAAGTACTTTTGTTATTGTTTTCAGTTAATGCGATACCCAGTGGTTTGTAATTGAAAATTATGGTATTGATTTGAAATTAAAAAAAAAAAAGAAAAAAAATTATATATTTTTTTTAACATCTTAAGCCAAATTAAATAAAAAAATGGTGAATATGTGATTTCGTAAGAAAAAATAAAAATTTTTATGTTGAAAATATTTATGTACTGAAAAAAAATCTAACAGAAAGATTGTAACAACTATCGTTATGTTCTTGCAATATGTGCAATACTGTGTGCAGCAAAAGAATTGTAACCAAAGTTCCTACATAAAAATAATGGATTTTCTAGTTAATAAATACATTAAAATATTTATATGAACTTTTTTTGACTGTACTAAAATTAACTTATCTTCACCCTCTAGTTCGATTTGACAAATTTGCAGATAAAATATATGCTGCAGCTATTTTGTTTTTTTCAGTGCTTGTATGTACTATGATTGTCCGGCGGTTTTGTCGCTATTTTATGTAATATCACTTGGATAACAACCTTAAATAATTTATGATGAAATGTTAAAATTTGTAGTTCCCTATATCTATATTTTTTTTAAATTTTACTAGAAATTTGAAGACATGTTGTTTGAAAATGGATGACAAAAAATATAAGACATTTTCAAGATGAAACATATATTAACTATACATTTACGTTCGCCATCCAAGACGTAATATAAAACTAAAATACAAATTATTATCAGAATATTGAAAATTTTTATCTTTTATTTATTTTCATATCACAATTTATCAAATTTGATTTTTTTTATTTTTATTTTTATTCAATTTGAATTTAAAAAAAAATTTATTGAATATTCATAAGAAATTCTGTAAATTAAAAATGGTGCAAAATCCCTAAACAAAAAAAAATGTTTTCTTCGATAAAATCAAAAAATTATCAAATAATGATGATTTATGAATGAATTTAATTGGAATATTTTAAAGATATATAAAAAACGGTGAAAATTGTTTTGCTTTAATTGATAATACCCAAAAAAAAAAAAAAAATTGTCTTGCGCCCGCAGAAAAAAAATGGAATTTTAAGGCGGGTGGAAATTCACAATATAAGTATAACAAAATGTTTAAGGTAGTAAAAATTTAATTTTTATTTTATTTTTTACCTGCTGAAAATCATTTAATTGAAAAAATAAAAATAAAAACAATTAATTATCCGTCATGGAAATATATAATTTAAGTGTGTGTATGTATAATTTAAGTGTGTAATAATTTTTAAAAGAAATTTTTACTTATTTTTACTTATTTATAATGTTTAGATTATGTCATTACTTTAAACGCAAATAAATTTTTTTCTTTTTTTTTATATAATTAGAAATTACACTAATAACGTATTAGCATTATTGGATTAGAATAAGCGCTGTCCCGGAATATTTCAGCAAAATATATATATTCCGTAAATTTTTTATTCCATTTTTTTATTTGTCTTAAGTTATAGGGTTCGGATAACAAATTTATGAATAACAGTACATTTTTTTAACACATTTTTAAACTATGTTATGGTTGGCAACAATATTTGCCGTCAAACTAAAAATTTTTAAAATTAGGGAATCGTTATTCCGCAACAATTATTGGAATAATTTTGAAATCCAAATTCGTTCTAAGGATTAATTTCATTATTCCAATAAACTTAATTATATGATTGTGGGTCCCTTTTAAACTCTGAAAGTTATCTAACAACTTAATTTTACCAATTTATAAAATCAACCAAAATTCTTTCGGTAAAACCTCAAGATAATATTTGAAATCTATTCATTTATATTAAAAACATAAATTATTATGAAATTATAAACGAAAATATTAAATTTATATTGCTAATTCTGTTTTTTTGCTCTCAGTCAGTATTATTAAGATACAATGCCAATTTTAAGTTATTGTTCAGTACTTTGAAATGATCGTTTTAATTTTAAAATTACAATAGATTTTAGTTAAGAAAAATTAGAAATAAAATATTTAAAAATTTAACCTCAATTTTGCCAGAAAACTCAATAGTCATTTATATGTATTTTTTAATAGTAATTTGATTGACTTTGTGAAATATTATTTATAGATTGCGTGTAAAAATTTTGTTTTATTTATTTTTTTATTGTTATGTATTATTTCGAATCGTATCATCGTAATATAATTATATTATTGTGAATGTAATTTAAGACCTTTCATGCTCTAGCTTTGGTATTTCATTTTTTTTTTAAATTTTTCAAAAAAAAAAATGAAATAAATTTGAAGATGCCGCAAACGAAAGTTTAATAGCAATTTTATGGCAATTAAGGGAAAAAAAAATTTTTCTTTTTTTTTTGAACAGATAAATACATAACTTGTTACCGAAATGATAATGAATCAATCTATAAAGATATAATCATTAAACAAAATTTTTTTTTTTTTTACTTATTTGAACAGAATAATAGTCAAATGATATTTTACTGACAGATATATTTTTTGTACTGAATTAAAAAAAAAGAAGAGAATCATATCAAGATAAAAAAGTTTTTGGTAAATTTAACATATCTGATTGGCAAAAAGTAGATAATTTTGGGAATTTACGAACCGGTGTTTCGAAAATTTAGAAAATAACTCAATTATTTTTTAAAAAGATTAAACCCTCACTGAGAAGTAAACATTTTAGTAGAAGTCAGTTCATTCATCATATAATTATTCAAGATCACGAGCCTCAACCGAACGGTGAATATTTCGATTGAATGAGCGGCCTTAACAAGGCTACATTAATCACTTTCGTAATTATATTTACATTTTAAATTTACGTATATTATGTAGTTGTATAAAAATTAATGCAATTTATAACATCAGTTTAAGCATTTTTTTTTAGATTTTTTTTCCTAATAACTTCATTGCAATAAGTAGCGCCTAAATAAAAAAATGAACAATTTTACGCTGTAATTAAGTTTTAACATGCCATAAAATTGTTAGTAAAAAAAAATAATAAAACATAAATTAACAACTGTTTTTAAATTAAAATTTTTTTTGTGTATTAATTTTAAAAATATTTTATTTATTTATTTATATATTTAAAGGAGTATTAAGTCTTTATACTATTGCCAAATATTTGAAAATAATAAATCGCATTTAGATTTTATTTTATTTCTTTGCTCAATCGCATTTATTAACATTTAAAGTTTGTGCCTTAAGTCTTTCGTTTTTCTTAGCCAATATACTTTAAAATAATAAAATATTTTCACTTAATAATGAACAATATATTTTGAAATTTTAATCATTAAATATTTTGTGGTGCGGTTTGAATTATCAATAATATTTCAAGTTTAGTAATTTAGTGAGAATATTAAGAGAAGAATTTTGCTTTTATTTTGTACTTAAGTTAATCAAAGTTAAAGACCAATGTTGTAAATCGATCTGATGTAGAAAAATAATGCCAAAAATCTAAATTAATGAACAAATTTCTTGATGAAAACGTGTAGTAAAATTAGAAATTGTCACAATGCAGATTAATCAAATCTAAAAGTATACTGAATTATTTTTTTCATTAAATAAATATCGAAATCAATGACAAAAAAAAATAAATTTATAATTCTTTTTAATACAATGTTTTTTTTTTGTATTGCAGTTTCATATTGTGATTTTTTTAATGTTTTCTTATTCATAATTTTATATAGAAAATTAAAAAATAATAAATTATATCCTTTTAACACTGCGTAAACAAATAAAAAAAAAGTCATTGTATTTATTATGCATTATGCTTCAGGAAATAATAGGGAAATACAGACGAAATCGAATATTATAATGATTTACGGTTTTTTTTAACTCGTTTTTTTTTTTGTTTGTATCATATGCTTCTCATAAATTTTTTTCACAGATTTTCTGTGATTTGAATTATTGTACAATGTAAATGCCTTCTTACAAAAATGAAAACAAATCCAGATTTATTGATTTAATATACATGACGTAAAAAATTGTACATAATATAGATTAATAATTTAAAAATATTAATTTTTGAAAATGTTGTAAGATAATTATTGTAATCCATTTTTCAAAAAAAAAATTATGTAGATTTGTTTTTCAGTAATTTCTAAGGCGAGGATGAATATGATTATCAGAATCAAATTTAATTAAATTATCGTAACTATTTGGAAAAAGGTTGTCATAAGAACAAAAAATTTATGTTTTCTCCTCACAAGAAGAATAAAATAAGTTTTTGAAAAATGATAAAGCTAAGATATACTGATTTTTGTACAATTTGAATCCGAATCAAAACTGCTGCGCAGAGATAATGAAACTAAATTTTCGCACCACCAAAAAAATATAATAAAAGGAAAAAAGATTTTGGTCTATTGAAAAACTAATTTAGGAAATAGATTTTGTCGTCCTTTATAAAAAAAAAAAAAAAAAATGTGACTAATCGATTGGAAATAATGAATTCTGTCACAGTTTATAAACTTTTTTTTTCAACATAATTTATTGAATATTAATTTCGGTAAATGAAGAAAAAACATGAAAAGGGAGTCATATTTATAACAAAACTGAATTAGATAATTATGTTCATTTTAATGTAAACAGTATTTTGTTAATTTTTCATTGTAAAGTGGAACCAAAACAAATCTAACTCAATGTTCTTAAACTATTTACAATATAAATATTTTGAAATTAATATTAAGGAAAAAGTCCTTCCAATATTTATTTTTGTTACCATAGCTTCCCCTTGAGGTTAGATATTAGCTCTAAATAGCATTCATAATTGCATATCGTTCTCATAGTACTACTATATACGTAGCTGTAAAAATAAGTTTCAAAAACACTGAAAAAAAATCTTAATCGTAATTTGAAAGAAAGAAAGATATTCAATACTATTTTTTTTATTTTCGACAAATGAATGAATAAAACATAAAATAATAATTAACTCAATTTTGAAAATTCAAATAAATTGAAAGATAAATTGACTTCATTAAAATGTTAATTTTTCTTCATTAATTCTTATTATTATTTTGGGAAAAAAAAAATTGCAATTCCATTCTTAAAGAGAAATAATAAAAAGCATATCCTGAAAAATCAATTTGTATAAATACAAAAAAAAAAAATTTGTTTTCACCATCATCGTTACAATATAAATCAAAATTGAGTACATAAACATTTAAGATAATACCATTTCAAAATTTCAGATTATGCAGCCAAAAATTTCAATTCGTAGAGTGTTGTCAAACTAAGTTGTTGGGTATTGAACTCTTTTTTTAATTTAACAGATTTATTCTTCCTAAAAGCTGAAAATTTTTAGCCTAAAACTTAGTCTAGTTTTTTGAATAATACTTAAATTTATAAGTTACATTTTTTTCCAGAACATTTTGAACATTAAAAATATATGTATTTTGTATTTGATGATAAAATAAAAATCTGTAACATTATAAAACTATAAAAAATATTCAACATTATAGGCCCGTTATTAGTATTAGCGTCAAAAGTCGGCTCCTAATTTCTTTATAATTATGTATAACATAAAAATGTAACTTGTTTGTTACTTAAAATTCGTGTGTGTAAATCTCTGGAGACTAAATTTTGTAAATAAAACATTTTTCTGGTGAATATTTTTTTCAATTTTATAGAAACTGTACAAGCTTCAATTTGTGGTTTTTACTTTATCAATGAAAATGAGGAAAATTATTTATTTTATGTATTTTTAATGTTCCGGGATTCTAAATTCTTATATTTTCTGATTATTGACGTTATAAATCGTCAGTACAAATTTCATTTGGTTCTCATTATTTTAAACATTTGTTAGGCGTTAGATTTGACAGTAAGTTAGTTATGTACTAGATTTTGAAAATTTTTGATACAATCAAATATTATCCTAATGAAATAAATTAATTTAACTATGGTTATAATTTTATAATATTCAATTAAAAAAAAAACTTTATTCATTGTAAATAATATAAAATAGAAACAATAAAATATCAGTGCTAAAATAAATATTGTTCATAAAAAAAGTACTATTTCTTTTTCTTAATACTTCTTTTTTACAACGACCTGAACAACACTTAACATTAATATCAACATCTAATTGCTGTCTGACCAAGAGACAAATAATGAACACATTTAAAGTGAATCAGAGCATAAGCAAAAAATATATATAAAAATTATTTCGCAAAACAGAATAAAAAAATAAAACCCCTGTACAACAGAAGCATTAAAATAGTAATTTAACTTTGCAATGCAATAAAGTTAGAAGAGTGCCAGTTATATGGAAAAAAAAATTAGTAATTAATTTAATTTGCTTTAAAAAACTGATCTCGATCAATTTTCTTATTATGTAATTTAATTTTTATAGCAAAATAATTTAATTTATATTTAATTGAACAAATTTAATTCACATTAAAACATTTCGGTCTCTTTGTCTTATGAAGATTCAGCAGCATTTCATAGCTTGTAAAATGTTGTTTTGAATACTTTGATGCATTCCTTTTTTACTCCTTTTCCAACGACTTTTTATGCCTTGAAAATATTATACCTGAATTCTTTAAATGGTATTATATAGCAAGCCCAATAAAATCATGTACAATTTCAGCTATGCAAAATTGTTTTAGAAAAAGAGTGGGTAAAATTTATCTATTAATCTTATATAAGGATTATATAAAATTAGCTAACTTTGAGTAATATTTTTTTTTCTTAAACTTAATAAAATCGCAATATGTCGCCATTAAGTAATTAAAATTTTAATAGGTTTTTTTTGATAACACATCTTATATTAATCAATTAATTAAAAAAATTAAAAATATAAAAATTTAATACTAAAAAAAAAAAAATTAATGAAATAATTTCAAAAAATTGTTGAATGTGTGTTATTGATGTACATTGACTACCTTAAATGAGATTAAAAAAAAAATTATTATTGATTAAATTATAAATTGACAAAGAATATGTAAATTATTATTATATGAATCGGACTATGTTAATGTTTATTTTAATCTTTAAAAACATTATATTTCTGAATGTTTGATTAACCTGCATAAAAATTAAAATACCTACCAAAAAAAAAATATAATAAAATAAAACTATGCGAAATTTATACGTGCTGTTGATGATGATGAAAAATAATATTTGCATTTTAATGGAAAAATTCTCTAATGGCTTCAAGTTAAATGTAAATCTTATGTTATTCATGAATTGTTTATTTATTTTTTTATTTTTATGACCATTTTAATTTTGATAAGTGCATGTTTGATATATTTAAGGCGTCATTTTGAGCGATTTTCTTGTTGATTTTACACAAATTTAATGTTTTATTTCTCGAGATATATATACCACAATTTTCGCCATATTTCAATGCAATCTATGCAAACTTGTGTTAGCGAGTTATTGTAAAATTTTTCGAAATAAATATGTCAGATTTTCGCAAACCTTTATTCAAAGTGTGTTTCCTTCTGCTAAATTATAATATACTTAAATACAGGATATTTTTCTATAATTAAATTGATAATAATAAATGCAAGGCATGATAGGTCGCATTTATTTTGAATATTTGTAAATATAAGTGTGATGTGAATGTTATCGTAAAATATTTAGTTTTCAAAAGTAACGAAGAGGAAATAATAACAATGTGAAAAAAGAATAGAATAGTAGAAGTCTATGAAAAGTAAATTTATTCACAATCACAACAAGAACTTATTTACAAGATTAAAAATTTTTAATCATATGAGACAAAATTTATGTATTCAATTCTTGAGAATATTCAATTATTTAAATATGTATGTCAATTCACCCTTAGGTTGAAATTTTTACCAGGTTTTTAAATTTCTTCATCATAGCAATAAATTGATTTTAATAACAAAATATTGGAAAGAAGGAATTTATAAAACTAGCATGCAAATGTCATATTTATTTAAAATATAAATTTTATTATGAGATAAAATTTTAAATATGACGATTATAGGTTTCATTTCACTTGCATATTGATTTTGCTTTCATATTGGCCTAGGCATAATTATTTTTGTTCACACTGGGCACATACATAATCAAATTATATACATATCTTATTAAATAAAACTCCCGGGAATAATTTAATTTATAGACTTTGAACCACTTTTCCTGATACCATGTCATTTGTATGAAACTTTTTTTTTCATAAAAAAACAATTTATAAAAACTTTAGGTTAACAAGTTTCATTAATTCTTTTCTTTTGCATTATTGTCTCACTTGATCCCTATTTAAAATAATATATAAATATATTTTACATTAATATGTAATTCACTGATTTTAGCTATAAATTATATAAAGATGATACAGTATAAATTAAAAAATTTCACTTTTATTACAAAAACAGGACTCGGTGTCTTAAGCTGTTTCTTTTTTTTTATATAATATTGTATTAAAACTTTGAGCGTTTACACTGAATAAGATTCATAGGGTATATTAGTTTAAAAAGTGTGGATATTTTCTTTCATATATTTGATATTTATTTGGCCGAAGTTAAAATTTATGATTATGTTACTTATTTATTATACTGAACTAGAAAACTAATGTTTTCTTTAAACAAAACTTTAGATTTTTAATAATAAAAATGATTACTATATATTGGCTAAAAATCTGTTTGTTTCACGTTAATAAATATGCTGTTGTGGTTCCGTATACTTTTATGTAAGTGCTTAATCCTGAGATTAGTATAATAAAATAAAAGTCTTTTCTTTTAATCTATTGCCAAAATATTTCATTACATAAAATATTTGATGGCAACTTCTTCAGGGGTCCCTTTAAATAATCAAAAAATATCAAATCTTGAATTACAAATATTATTGATTCCCGATTTATAATCATTTCTGACAAAAATTTATATTTTACCTTAAATATAAAAATTGATCTTAAACTTAATAGCAGCAATGAAAATTGTTTTCTTTTATAAAATAAAAAAAAAATAAAACAATTTCTCTTTAGTCTTTGCGATTTATAACCTTATTTACCAAAAATGGACAAAAACTGAAATTAAAAATAAAAAAAAAAAACTCAAATGTCTCGCAAAAACTTCTTCTCTTTAATTCTTTTTTTGCTGTTTGCCCTTTAAACAAAAAGATATCAAAGTGAGTTCACGATATTATGTTGTAATTTTTATTTCAATGAAGTTTGTTTTTGTTCGTTTTGATAAAAAAAAAAAAAAAAATTACTACCCAGATGTCAATCTTTTAAAAACTAGTTATTTAGAATAATTCTATAAATTGTGCTAAGAAGATTTACAGGCAACCCTTATAATTAGATAGTCAGTTTTTAAAAAATCGTAGATACAAATGTGTCGGCTATGCAAAATTATTGTTCGAAAAAGATAAAAAAAACATAATTGATTTCTGAAAATAAGTAAATCTACTGCAGTATACATAATTAGTACAATAAATTATTATTAATAATTAATATTTTCTTCTCAGTTTCACATAAAAAAACGCATAGCGAGGACGACCCCACTCATACTTCGAAGTTTTCATTCATAGTTCTTGTACATAATACTTCTTTTTTTTAATTGAAAACTTTGGAGTTCCATATTTCTCAAACATCTTGAGAATTGTCGTCTAGTGTCGTCCAGGCGACTGGACGACAAGTCGTCTGAAGGCGACAGCGACTGCCATGATACCAAATTGTCGCTTTTGGCCACTGGCGACGGCGACAGCACCTTCCATGATAAGGGCTATTATTCTTTACTATATAAAACTATATAAAACTAATAGTTTTGACGATAATTATAGAACCAATGTCGCCAATTAAAATTATAAAAAATATATTTAAAAAAATGTGGAAACATTTCGTATATTAAAATTACAAATCTGACAAACTATCTTTTCGGAAATTTTTTTTTTAATATTTATTTTATTTTCTCCTATGGTCCTTAAGAAAATTTTTAAAATAAATCATATAATATTATGATAATATTATACAAGTACCATTCTGCAGAAATTTCAGCAATTCTTCTCCGATAGTTCGTGTTCAAAAGAACAAGTTTAAAATATTTGACAAATTGTTTTTTTTTTTTTAATATTTGCATTGAAAAAGTATTGATTGAAAAAAGAAAATCTTTGAAAATAAAACTTTTATAATTTATTATGCAATATGCGTTTCATTAATCCAACATACCCTTAATATTTTTTTTTTAATTTATTCTTTGATTGACAAATAACACTATAAACCATAATATTGTGATTATTTTTTTTATCGATTGTGTGATTTGTAATCAATTGATTATTCCAATTTTTTTTTGGTCAGATCATTGGCACCGGTATATGTTCACAAATTTGTGTCCAAAATAACCAAAAATGTTAAAATTGTTTGACTTTTAAAATTTATTTATTTTATCTGTAGAATATCGTTGACTGATGCACTCTTTATATAAAATCCAAAAATGAAAAAAAATAAAAATAAAAAATAAAATAAAACATTATAAAAAATGTTTATATTTTGACACATGATTGAAGACGAATCATTTTCCATTTTGGCCACCAATGACATTTCTGCATTTCAATTTTTAGGATGAAATGAGAAAATATAAAATTTATTTGTAAACCTGTCTTCTATTAAAATATATAAAAAAAACAGAAAAATATAATTCTTAAAAATAATGTTCATATAGCAATATTTTTAAGGAAGTGAAATAAGTTGAATTTTATTGCAATAAATCCATCGTCTTTTTTATAATTTTTTTTTTCTTTTATATGGCACATAAAAGATTTTCATTAACAAAATAAACATAACAATGCGAGTTTATCTTTAATATACATTTTTTGACAGAAAATAATACTAAAAATTGTTAAGAGTCTTTGATAAAAGAAATGAAGCAACGAATATATTTTGTACCGCGAACCGTACTTCGATTTTAACTACAACTTTGAGTGCATTCAAGAATGAATTTTAGAATTAAATTACAAGAACGTAATAATGATGGAGCTAAATCATTAACTATTGTTATTTTATTACAAAATATATAGAAATAGCCTTATTTTATAACACCTTTTCGTAAATATATTCTTGAATTCTCCTATTTTAATTTGAAAATATTGGTAGGTACTTAATATTTATTTTATTGCTGAAATTTGATCCAAATTATTTGAACATTATTTTTAAATCAATATTTTTGCAATATTTCAGCAATAATTTATTTATTATCCCTTTCAGAAAAAATAAAACTATATACGTTTTTAAATTATTTTTCATGATCGTCATCAGTCCTTTTTTTTTTGAAAATCAGTTAAAAAATAAATAAATTGAAATAGGTCTGAATTTTTTCTTTTTTCTTGATTTGTATATTTTCAACCAAATGCCCTAATTTTTTTTTTCCTCATTTTAGTTTTTAGACCCAATTCCTTTTTTTTTCATCCTCTTTCATCAATTTCATTTTGAAAAGATCTATTATGTATAATTTTATTTCGTTTATTTTTTTTTGTCGTTCTGAATTAAATATATCAAAATTCTTTTTTCTAAGGACTAAAAAAGGGAAAATATATATAAAAAAAAAAAAAAAACGAATCCTATAATAAATTATTCAAAACAACAAATACCATTCAACAAGAAAATAAAAGACAAAAAGATTGTTGTTTGACCAACAAACATGATTTCAATTCATTATTCACACTTATTTAGCAAACACTCCATAGGTATTTGTAACATATTTTTATTGCTACAAATTTTTTTTTTTTATAGTCTATGAGGGTTCAATATAAAAACTCTTGACATAGAATTTGTAAATTTGATATAATTCTGCAAGGTATAAATTTTTGAATTAATTTTTAAAGTTTTCCAGTAAAATGATAACAAGATAAAATGATTGTTAGATCTACTTGCTAGGATTCCGGAGTTTTGAAGTTTTTGAGAGTCGAAACATTTATTTTGACAAAGAATAAATAATCCTTCAATTGGTAATTGGAAACAATTTTTAGATATAGACATTCATTTGACTCAAGGATAAGCTGTGGTGAGAATTAATAGGGAAACTTTTCATGTCATCAACAACTTTTGTATACATCCAGACTAATAGTGAGATATTAATAATCTATTTTCAGGTTCACGTTAAATATTTTAAATTTTAAATTTGATAAAAATAAAAATTATGACCCTCTTAAACATCGTTTACAGGCTATTAACTTTATGCGAATAGATATCAACAACAACAAAAACAGAAAAGGTACTGAAATTTTAAATTAAATCACACTTTAGAAAAATGATAAATTATTATTTACTTCCAGATCATGAGGAGATGAATAAAAAAAAAATATTGTAACACATTTTCAGACCATTCAGTTACGGGACATAATGAATGTATGTCATTTATGAAAAATATATAGTTAAGTTAATTTTTTTTTCTTTTTTTGTATAATTTTTTATTTTATTTTTTTTTCAACAAAAGTCAATAAGTTCTTTTTGTGGCACACCTTTTATTTCAAGAACAACACATTCAGACTTGAATAAATCGTTGGTTTTTTTTTTTTTGAGTGTTAAGTACCATAAAGGACGTTATTTTATTTATTATTATTTTTATTTTTTTTTTTTAAAACAATGTTCATCCTGATTATGAGAAATAATATGATCCTATTTTATATTAATATTATATACAGAAATAATCAATTAATCATGAAATGAAGAACGTTAATAATATGAAAAAAGAAATGAAATATACAAAACTATACAATGATTCAGTACAATCCTGGGTTGATATAAATATTTACAAATTCAGATCAGTAATTTTATAATAATGAATTTTTGTTCATTTTTTGAAAGCAATAAATTAAAACCTTTAGTAAAAAATTAAAAAAAGAATTAAACAAATTCGGAGCGCAGTAGCTATATAATAATTTGCTCAGATTTAAAGGCAGATTTATCCAAATTCAAATTAGGCATATAATAATAATAAGGCGTCGGATTGATAATACCTTCAAAAAATATATAAAATAATTTAATCCAGTGAGGAATAAAATCGGCTTTCCCAATCGTCGAAATACTGGTTAAAAATTGTATAAAAAAAATTAAAATGAATACATAGTAAAAGATCATTTAGTGTTCTTAAGTGGGTCAAAAACCACTTGGTCAAAGTAAATTGTTTTAACTAACTATTGATATTAACAATAAGTTATTAATTAAATAAAACAAGTTCAGATTGCAATCAAACTTTATCTATTTGTACCTATTTAATGACAATTCTCTGTGGGACATAATAATTTTTTTTAAGCCTGGACGTTCAACTTGTTAAAATCCCTTTCTAATCGTTAGTTATTAAAATTTTAAATAACTACAATATTTTTTATAACATTATTTATAACAACACTATATTATTAATATCAAAGTTAAAAAATTAGGTATATAAGTACATTATACTACTTTCATCTTCATTTTTATATTGTAATTTCTACATTAAAAAAAATAAAAACAATTTTAAACAATATAGACCAAATCATGTTTTTAATAAGTCAATATAATAATGTGCTACTTGAATTTAATATAATAATAAATATTTTATTTGAATTTCCCACAGTTAAAAATAAATATACATACATTTATGTATAGTTATATTTATTTATTTTATTTTAATTTTTTTTTATTTTTTTTTTTTGAATTAATATACAAATACAACCTGTAAAACAGGTTAACTACTAAATAATATTATAATATTTTAAATATATACTAGCTGGTTCTGCAATTCTTATAATCAACAAGACAAATTGCGCTTTATGTTCAAACATTTTTAGCAAAACTTAAAAAAAAAAAGAAAAAAAGAAGTTAAAAGAAAAAAGATATACTTAGCGAACCAATTTTTTATAGAGGATAATAATCTGTCTTTGCCAAATAATATTATATAAAATGTGGTCAATTCTCGAATAATCATATTTTAATCATGTAAATATATAATGAACATTTGATTTTAAAATTTTTAATTTATATGAATTCTTGTAGTTCATCTTTATGAAAATATATTTCCATCAAATTTGATTAATTTTTAAGCTTTTGTAGTCTCATGCATATTATATCTTAAATATTGTTCAGATCCCATTTCTTATACTCAAACAATTGTTGTAACAGAAGAATTTTTGTTACGTTTTGATGTTGCGGATATGAGGTAATAAAGCAGGTCTGTTAATAAACAGAACAATCACAAATTGTTTTTTTATTTCGGTAATAAGTCAATAAACTTCATCAAAATCGGTAAAATTTGGGATTCTATATTTTTTTTTTTAATTATATTTTGTTTTCAAACGTACGTATGTTAATAGATCAAAATTAAATAATTTAGAAGCCAAATGAATTGTTCTCAATGTGTTATCCTCTCTGTTTTGTGTAAATCTTGCATATTAAAACTTACAACAAAATTAGATTAAAAAGTTGTGTGTGTTTTTCTTTATTAATTTTGGCGGTTAAAAATCACATTTAAGAATATAACATTTGAAGAAAAAAAAAATTGTGAATTAAATAATAATCAAATCAGGCACAAATCAACAATTTGTGCAAACAGTAGCAATTTATGTTACTGTAAAAATGTTTTTTTTTTATATCAAAAGGTACAAAAATTAAAAACAAAATAAAAAAACATGAATTTAGGCATAGGAATTTAACAGATAAGTTTTCATTCCTTTTTCTCTCTCATCTTTTCAAAAAAAAAAAATTAAATTTTTTAAAACATTTTTTTCTCCTGTTAAAATGACATGTAAATTAATAATAAGTTGAAAGAAAGCATGCAAAATATTAATTAATTTTTTTTTTTTGCAAATTTTTGACCTTTCAGTAGTTGTGCCTTAAATGTTTTTCCATTTTAACGTCTTTTCATGAATTTTATATGAAAATAATCCTGGGCACACTACAGTCTAAATTTAGTACCACGTTCAATTTAACAACTAATTTAGATGTAATGAAAAATATTTCAGGCGTTTTTAATCATTTAGATATTACGAGTAATGTGTATGTATTAAAGCCGGTTTCAAGCATTTAACATTTATATGATGTTGATGGGTGATTATTAATTTAATAAAATTAGTTTTAATTTTTAATCATTAATTTTCGCATTTCTTTAAGAAATAAATATGTACATCTCAATAAAATTAGTTAAAGATTTTCATATTTATAATATTTTTTTAGTTTTAATAAATGCGCTTTCTCACCAACAGAAATGTTTCAGCGATTTTTCATTACTATTCAATTAATAATTTAATAAATTATGAAGTTGTTGAAACAAAAGTTCTGACGCGATAAATTTCATTCAACTTATCAACTTTGATCGGTCAATAATAATGGAATGGTTGAACTTCATAAAGGGAAAATTTCATTTGAAGCTTCATAAAACTTATTCTTACATCATAAACTTATTCCTTATTTGTTTTTTTTTGATTAATTTCTACTATGGTTTTTCATAATTTCATATTGGAGAATTCTTATTAAGCATAGTTTTACTTAATCATCAGAAGTATATAGAAGAAGCCTTTCAGCCTGTTAAATTCTGTTCTTTTATGTCTTAATTGAAGCTTTGAATCTGGCTGTGTGTTTTTTTTCTTTAGTTAGATATTCCAAAAATAACAAAGAAAGTTAAATGATCCTAAGATATTTGGTACGTGATTGTGTCAATCGCTTTACTTTAAAAGTAAATAAAAAATAAAAACACAATGCACAAAATGAAGAATAATAAATTCAGTTTTTAATTCTTGGGAGAAGCAAATAAAGAAAAAAAAAAAAAGGAAAATGAGATCACGTTCAACCCCATTTTACGCTTGAAAATTTTACTAAAAATAAAATTAAAAAGACTTTGAATAATGATGCTGTTTTGAAAAATTGAAAAAAAAAATTATATAAATTGTTGTTACAATTTTTTATTGTAATCCTCTTAACCAGCTCTTAACCAGAAGCTATGAACTTTTTTATGCATATATATTTTTTAAATGAAAATTATAATTTTTAAAGTGACTGTTATATTCTTGTGTGAAATTGAATGTCAAAAACTGATCTTGATTCATTGAGATAAGACGTATTAATAGGAGGATTTATTGTGTTTCCTTTTCTCTTTATTTAGTGCTTTTGTTTGTATGCAGAGATATATATTGTTTTTAAAGAAAACGACATATAATTTTTTGGGGTTACAACTTAATATTTCTAAAATACATACACGTACAACTATAATAATAATTAAGGCTTAAGAAGGATATTATGAATGAATAATCGAAAAAAAGGAAGTTATATGTACTTCGCTGAAAGGCGTTTTGAAAATAGATCACAATAATAAAAAAAATAGTGGAAGGACTTTTGTGAAGTTCGTACAATATTTTGATACTATTAGTAAGTATATATAGAATTCATTATTTGCTACACATTTGCACATACTGCCTAGTTTAGAAGTTAAAATCAGACTAAGGCTAGAATAAGATGTAACAATCTTCAAACATTTCGATAATAATTATAGTTACTTTTCAACTCTAATATAATATAAGAATACAGAAATTTTCTATTTATCCAAAGTTTTTTCATCAATTTAAAAATCTAAAAATTACAAACATTTCTAATTAACTTTTTTCTGTTTTTTTTTTTTTCGAATATAAAATTTAACAACATAAAAAATTTCTCTCTACCAACTTTTTATGGTGATATAATGGGTGAACAACAAAAATGAAACGATAATATGTTTCCAATTTTAGAGTAAAGAATTCACACTTTTCTCTAAAGTATTTGTTTTTTATTTTCTTTTATTGCAAATCTTTTTGAGTAATTTTGAAAATGAATTGAAGATAACTTTAGACGATGTTACATGTCGAAAAAATATATAAAAATATAAACTAATAAAAATTCCCAAGAAAAGGTGACAAAAATAGTTCGAAGTAAAAAAAAATAGTTTTCATACAGGGTGTCACGAAAGTATAAAATGTTATAATTAAAAAATTATAAACCCGACAAATTTTTTGAATTTTAACAAGAAACAAACTAAATATTTGTATTGTCGAAGACACCATATTTTAAAATAATTCTTCTGATTGATGATAATGATTTTTTTTTATAAATTCTTAATATTTTGTAACCTAACTATAAAAATTAACCTTGCCTCAATACCAGCGATGAAAAGTTTTAAATCTCAGCCGCATTCATCGAAACAATTCGAAAATATTTAAAAACAAAATGGTAGTATACGAATTTATCTTCTTATAAAAAAAAATTAAAATTCTCTGTTTCTCTGTTTTCTGTTGGTTCTCTGTTATCTGTCCTCTGTTCTCAATCACGCCTAAACCGCTGGACCAATTTGGCTGAAATTTTGAACTTAACTATCATTGGGGCCCAAGATGGTTATAGGGTTCTAGAAATGTCGATCCTTAGAAGCCGGTTTTGAAATTTCCAATAAAATATAGTGGCGTTGGACCCGAAAACCCTATTTAAAAAACTGAATGATGAGAGGCCTCCAACCGTTGTCCCAGGGTTCAATTGATGGGCTATACAACAAATTTAAATTTTGAAATTTTGATGTTAAGTAGCATTGGGACCCGAGATGGTTATAAGTTACTAGAAATTTTGATCCGAGACCCCGACTGGGGGCTACGTTAGAAGCCGGTTTTCAAATTTAGGTATATTCCAATAAAATATAGTACCGTTGGACCGAATCGATTATTTATAAGACTGGATGTGTTAAGGCACCGGGGGAATGGCTATTTAACAAATTTTCGGTTTTTTTAGTGCACAAAATCGGATTAAAGTGTTTTGATATTAATATAAGTTCGGAACCACCGTGCGAAGCCGGGTATTTCGACTAGTATTAAATAAAAACTTAATACAAATTGATATCGAATATAATAAAAAAAAAAATCATTTTATTAGTACATTTTGCATGCCCATTAATATCTCTTTGCATGCCCATTAACTTCTCTATGGATAATAAACACCTTGTTAGGCGGATGGCCGGCGGGCGGCTAAAGTTTAGTAAAAATTAATTTATCCACTATGCACCCGTTACTATGTGAATAAATATACTGGTTTCGAGAGAATTTTGTTTTGTCACAAATATAAAAACAGGTGCCAACAACACTGATTCATATAATAACTTAGTTTTTCTTTTTTATTTTTTTTAATTTTATTAAATTTTCCCACAAACCAATCTATTTGATCCCATTATTGGCTAACAGAACAATAAAATTGCTTCAAACTATTTTTAGTAATAAATATTTATCACCAAGTTTATATAAAGTTGGAAAATTCTTAAGTTATTATAAATACATATGACTTTAAAGTATTTACAATTTTTTCTATAGACTTTTTTTTTTTTTTTTTGCAACAACTAGATCATTATAAATTTTAATCTTGAAGTAATTATCGTCTATAAACTGACTTTTTTTTTTTTTTTGCTCAACTTATGAATAATTCAGAAAAGTAGTTTTTTGTTTCCTTAATTTTAACTTTTACTTTTGAGCATCTAGTGTGCTGAAGAAATATTGGTTATTTAAAAAAATATTTCAAAATTAGTGTTCATCGAACAAACTTCTACTTGGATTAGCTAAACTTCTTTTATGCTAATAACTATGTCTTTTGATTTCGTACTGCTAAATTAAAGATAGAGAATATTAACTCTAATTTTTATACTGCGGAAATTATTGATAAAGCATACTTATACAAATTTGTTGAGGAATAAAAAAATATTTACAAGCTCACTAGCCCGATGTTGAGTCAAGCATACATTCCATATTATAAAGATAACATCAATAAGATAGAAGTTCAAAATATGTACTTCATGAAATCGAACCAAGCTTAAAAAAAAATGTATCTTCAAATTCAAAGAAGTTATCATCACGATCACATAGATTCGAAGAAAAAAGACTAGTTTTTCCCTGCTCAAAATCTTGATAAAATTACAAACAAAAACTATTTTTTTTTTAATTTATGTAAAATAACATATATAAGATAATGTTGAATATAATGTAGAATTATGTTTAGTAATTTTCACCTAATAAAATATGCGATATAATTTAAGGCAAGAAAATAATCAAGTTAAATAGATAAACATAATATTATTTTAAGAAAAAAATAGAACTCACGTGCTATGAAAGAAAAAATTATTTGACCTGCCCTTGTACTGTACTTGTACAGAACTTTCAGAGAACTCAGAAAACTTTTAGAGCATAGACAATAATTTTGTAATACAGATAGTATCCTGGAAATTCCTATTAAAATATTTTTATAAATAATATTAGATGAATATATTTCATTTTTACTTAATGGAATTCAAAAATTAAATGTATTTATCTTAAAATTGAACATTACTTTTTACTTAATGTATTAAAAAATATTATATAAACTATATTTTAATTTGATTACAGTATGTTTATTAGTGGTTTTTGAAATTCACTTTAATTTAAATCACATTTCTTTGTTAATTTCTTAAAGTCAAATGACAGTATGTACTTCCTAATCGTAACTGTTATTTTCTCGATGTTAAATCTTGAATATACTACCAAAAACTGATTTTACCTTAAATTGAATATTATTTTAATATTGTATTCTAAGAAATCATTAATTTACTCTGCTTATATATATACCTAATAAATAATTAAGAATTCTGTTCGCAAAATTGCAATAAATATAAATGCTGCACCAAGAAACCAGATCTTAATCAATTAGAAAATTTATAAATGGCATAAAATAAACATAAATTTAATAAAAATTATTAGCAACAAAATTTTTAAACCAAATCCAAATTTGTTAAATAAATTGATACTATTTAATATTAGTTAGAAAGAGTTATGGCCATATCAAGAGATCTGTGATTGATATTAATTCTGATATGACAAAAAAATATTAAAATTAATAATAAAATTTAATAATAAAAATAAAGTAAATCATTCATTGTAAAAGTAAAGAAAAAAAAAGAAAACAAAGAATTAATTTATAGATGTCCTTTTTTAAGGAATTCTGTCAATCATTCCAGTGCTTTGCTTAGTTATTAGCTACAATATAAAATATTTCCTTTTTTAATGAGCTCAGTGTACAAATATAATTAAAATAAAATAAATTTGTACAGTGCTGGTCAAAATTGTTAACAGAGAAAAGCTGTATTGAAACAACAACAAATAAATAAATAATCCTCTCAAAATATTGCTAATAGTTTTGATAAAATAAAAAAGAAAGAATCTCTATAATTTAACTCTATCATTACTGAAATATTTTCTCCAAAATGATTGCCACATTAACAATTACTCAAGATGATTAGCAATATTCAAAAATCGGCTCTAATTATTTATTATACTTCAGAAGACTCACAATGATATCTGAATGGCTACATAATTATTGGAATTTGTACTTATTTGAATTCGGTGATGTTGCGAATGAAATTCATTGCTTAATACTCAAATTTAATGTGTTTTATGAATTTTTACTTAGTGAAAAATCTTCATAAAATTGTCAATTCATACATGTTACAAATCAACAAATATCATATTTCTAAAAAAAAATTTCAAATCGTATATATATTTTAAAAAATAATAATAAATATTCATTTAATTATGGTTATCTAGAATTTTTCTCTTTATGAAAATGTCCATGACTATCAGCATGCAACGACAGAGTTTTTTTTTTTACTGAAATGTTATTATAAATCATGAAAAAAAAAAAAATTTAATAATTACACTTTTTTTTCAAGATATCATGTGTTAACCATAAATTAATGATTTATTATTTAACAACTCTATTTAAAGATTGATCTAGATCGATCAGTGGACTTTTAAATGAATCTCATTTTTATTATGAACATCACAAATATTGTCAATAAATGAATAAATAATGTGGCTTGAAGAAAAATAAACTTAAATAAATAAAATTGTAGACTGTGGAAAAAGAGTTTTTATAAAAAATTTATCTTCAAAACTTAAGATATTCGATATTTTGTAAGTCGAAATATTTTCTTATTTCTTATTCCTTATTTCTTAGTTTAAAAAGTTTCCTGAAAGTTACGAAAATTTCAAAATTTGATAATTAAATAAAATTCTTTTTGTTTCAAGCCACAGAATGTTATGTGTGCATTATTATTCATGCATTTTATATTTTATTATTATATTTCAGGCATACAATAATGATAAACTAGTTTGAAAAGACTAAAATAGTATGCAAAAAATTAGTTGATGATGATCAGCTCTTGAAATGCAACCAAAAAAGAGCAAAAAATATTTTGTTACCATAATATTTATGTTAGTGTTTAATAATTTATTAAATTGGTGATGGGCGCTACATGCTGCACGCATTGGTTCTCATAATTACATTTTTTTGTTTTTAATTATTTTCAATTTGAAAGTTGCTCTAGATATAAGACACAATTTTATTTTAATATTTACTATGCTGCGAATTACGAATTATGAACATGCAGTTCACCCAGAACATGAAGTTGGTCAAGGTATAGTAGTCAACATGAATTTGATTAAATGCAAGCTCAAAATTTTTCAGAATTACTAAAAAATAAAGTCAATAGTCTGATAACGAATACTCTACTTTCAATTATATTTGACCAAAATGTAGTCAGTTATGCAAACCGTGATGACTGAAATTTTTTGAATTAATTTTAATGATATCAAATTCTGCAATTAATTATAATTTCGAAAGTTACTGCATGCAATTTGTATGTACATATATATACACATACATATATACACTAATTTAAAAAAATATTTATTTTTTGGGTATATAAATTTTGTATTTTATTTTTTATTTGTCTTTGGTTTTAATTAAAACATTTATATTAATTTATGTATTGTGGTGTATAATATAATAAAGTTGTATGCCGAATTAATTTGCTTTTATTTTTATTTTTTTAATCGATTGAAAAGTGAAGCCTTTTATGGTACATTTTTAAAGTTCCTTAAACCGGAACTTATGTGTTTTTATTTCAAATTGGGTAATTAACAGAAAATTAAAAATTTTGTTAAACAATTTGATTTCAATTTTATTGGATAAAAACCGTGCTTGGAATAATAAAATAATATGTACAGAAAATTTAATTTAATTTTTTTTTTAATAACATAAAATACATAAAATATTTTATGTACAAGCATTTATGAGAAACACTTTCAGTGAACACACACAACGATGATTTTGTTATACATATTCAAAAATTTCCAAAAAATACACCTCTATATCTAAGGTTTAATCAAAGAAAATAACATAGACCAAACTAATCAACAGTTAAAATTTAAAGGCTCGAAAATAATGCTAAAAATGATCGTTATGTATAATTTATTTGTCATAAAACTGCTTTCATAAGAATTTCTTTTTTAATATATGTATAAAGTCAGTAAACTTTTCCATGTAAACCCATAAAAATTTAATAAACTGTATGAATAAATTTTAACATTTTCTTTCCATTTTATATTTCCAAAAATAAATTTTTCTTCTACAAATAGTCATATATTTCAAAAGCGAATCTATAACACCATTTATCAATGCAAATTCAAAACGAAGACGTCTCAATGGATTTAAGTTTTTATTTTGTTCAAAAATTCAAATTCATTTTATTTATTGATGTCGGTATCTCTGTTCTCTACTGTTCTGCTATTACTTGTCATTTTTATAGTTTTAAAAATTCAATTTTTATATTTTCTTATTTGTATATGAACTGAAATTTAGCATTTTCACCTTCGAAATTTGAGTTGAATTAAATTTTATGCAATAACTAATTTCAATATTCATTCTAAAAAAAATTACCTGGTACCGCGTTATTTGTTGAATACATACATTTGTTATGTATTCAATTATATGTAGTATGTTCACTGATTTAATACGTTTTTAATTTTAGTCTAAAATCACTAAAATTTATTACAGTACCAAATTATTGGGAGTAACTATTGCATTTATTATTAAACCTTAAACCGAACTATAGTGAAATTTTTTACTTCAATCCACATAAAGCGACAGCATCGTACAGGGTAAACTTAATAGACAACGCAAATTTAAATTTATGTCGAAAGCTATATGTGACTTACGGCTATAATAAAGATAATAAATAACCTAACATTTTTCACTGAAATTGATTAACAAGGACATTTTTAAAGCTTAACCAATTTAATTTGAACTATAAGTATTAAATGTGTCTATTAAATTTAATATATAAAAATGTTTTAAAGTTTAATAAATTTAAATACTGTTTAGTTAGGTATAAAAATTTCAAATTATGTATTATTGTATTCTATTTGATCTTTTTATGCGCAATTAAACTATAAACCAAAGAAATCTAGCTATAAATTTATTCTGAACTAAATTAAGCCTAATATATGAGAAAATTTAATAGGAGAAAAATACCATCAGATAGTGATAAATCGTTATTATTTTGGTATTATTATATTTTAAAAAGCACTTTAATTTGATAATGTGATTTTTTTTTTTTGTATTTTCTTTCAAGAAAAATAAAATTTCTTCAAATCAAAATGTGCAGTGCTTCTTGCAATGCACATGCAATTTCTCAAACTAAATATATAATAAATTTTCAATTGATTGATTGATTAAAAAAATAATTGGTTTGATGTGGAAAATAATTTAGAGTGTTTAAGTTTGAGATTAAGGATTTTTTTTTTATTCCCAAATTCCGAAATAAGATTTAGTAGTGTAATGATCGACATAAATATTCTGGTCTCATTGTCTATTCTTTAAGAATTTTTATATTAGCACTCTTGAAAATGTTAATAAATTATTGCAAGTATTGTCAATTTGTAGGTACTATATAGATTTTCTTTTTCGTATCAAAAAACTCTTAAGCTCAAGTTTTAAGTAATTTGAAGCAGAAATTTAATATTTAGTCAAATTTTATGGCAGTTTTATGAAAAAATGTTAAGAGATAATATTTTTATTTGTAGGCGGAAATTTCATTTAATTGTATACTTACTATATCGAAATTTGCATCATATACAGTATGTAATCAAATATTTATGGTAGACAACTAACATAGATGAAAAACCAAAAATAAAAACAAGTATCTTTTTTCCTAATTTACGCTGTTGTAGGTACCTAATTATTATGCATCCACAAACATTTCTCATATATAAAAAAAAAGAAAAATTTTCGAAAATCATTTTTAATTATATGTGTACACAAAATATTATTTAAGTGGAACTTAAAAAAAAGAATAGTTGAAATAAATTATTTTGTTAATAAATTAGGATTTTGTTAACGGTTAAGCTTTAATATTTATTTTTTTTTTTCTTAAACTTTTCAAATTTCTATTGCATCAATATTTCTTAATACCGTGAACAATCTAGTTATTACACTCAATTCATTGGTCGCATCTAAATACCTGTGACAGACATAACTAAAACAATTTAGTTATTGCAAATTCTTTGAAAAAAATTATTTTAAAAGTAAATATGTATTATTATTGGTACTATTATTATTATTATTATTTATTTTTATTTCAAATTGTCACGTCCGTTTATATTTTATTACACATTACATTTTTTTGAAAGAGCCATAAGAAATTAAGAAAAATTCTCACAATTTGTTAATATTATTATTTACGTTTAGAAAAGTTAAGTTAAAAATGATCTTTAAATACAAAATCATACATAATTCAGTAAAAAATTGTGGAAAAATTTATTTTTTCAACTGTTTTAGATACTTATAAAGCATCTCACACTACTCCTCCTCCGCGATGTTGAATTTAATATGATTTTAAATCAAAAAGAAAATATTTTGGTTTTTTGAATTTTTTTTTCTTAGATTTCATAATCCAAAATATGTATATTAAAAATATAGATTGTCATTTTTTATATAAAAAAAAAATTCAGATGAATATCTCATAAATGAAGTCTGGGCTTATTTTCAACATTTCGATTAAAAAAAATTTACTTTTAAGATTGTCTTGGTCATAATCTATGTATATTTTACATTTTTAAGAATTTTTTAAGGCTCCTCTTAGAAAAACCAATACTAATAAACATCTTATCTTATCTAACAAATACTAATTTTCATCGGAATACATTAAAATTTAAAAAAATAATATAAAATATACATGAAAATTATTTAAATACTTTGTTGGGAAGCTCTCATCGCACTACTGAACGCGCAATCGTAGAAGCTCATCTTAGAGCCGAGGTGAAAATTAATTTCGCTGTCTATAAGTTATGAGTATTTTAGTATAGGACGGACGGATGGTTTTTTTATGAAAACATTTACTTAATTTTTTTATTTTTGATACGAAACGGGCTGAAACAGTGCTTAAACTTAAGTGCTTCTGGAAACATTAAAAATTTATAATCATCTTATCTCATATTATAATGTCAAATGATCGAGCATAAGCATTTTATAATTCTATTTAACAAAAAAAAATATATATACACAAAAATGGTAAAGGATAATTTATATTGCTTCTGTTGAATTGCAAATTCATGCAAAACTTTGATGTTTACCTTAAAAAAAAAATTAAAAATTTAAAAACTAAAAAAAAAAATTTATATATAATGACTAAGAAAAATTTAATCAAGAAAAGAAATTTTCAAGATAATGTGACATTGAATAACTGTAATTTTGCAGTATAAACAAATGTAGCGCCTCCTTTTCTATATGTCACGCCTAACAATTTATTATTATTATTATTGCTCCATGTGCAAAGTTATAATAAAAAATTCTATTGAAACTTAAAAAAAAAATATTTAATTTATGAAAATTGGAAAACAAATATTTTATTTTTCAAAAAAATTCTAAATTTTGTTTTGCACTATTTATATAATTTACATTTTCATACAGGTTTATAGTCGCAACGACTATGATTTTATTTAACAAGTGGAAGTTTCGATCGTCTTTTCCTATCGAATTTTGTTTTTGAGCCTAACGTTATCTTTATTTAAAGGAAAATTTTATAAATAAGATTTTTTTTTTTAAATCTTGAAAATTCGGGTTGTTTCACTGGAAAATTCTAATAATAATCCTTACTCATTATAATAAAATAAAAATATATATATATCTCACTGATCTATTGGTATTATGATTTTGTTAATTTTTAATTGAAAATTATATACAATTAACGGTAAGATATTCATCTTAAGTGTTAGATCTTAGCATGTCAATGTTATGTAATTGAATTGAACAATTTTTTTTTATTGTTTTTATCTAATTTAAAAATTAATTTATCTATGCAGGTGCATCATTTATTATTTGAAGATTATAAAAATTAACTCGCGCTAAAACATAATTTATTTGCATAATAAATATCGTGAACCTCTGTGGGGTCAATTATTTTATGTTATTTAGTGTGATCACCACATAAATTTATTCTTGGACATAAAAATAAATATATATATATAGAAAAAATATTGATTAGTGATTTTTATCTTTGAAGAAAATATTTATTTATATAATGTATTATATTTTAATTTATTTTTTTTAATTTGTAAAATAATAAATTTTCATCAATTCGATATTTTTGTTTGAATTTTATTGAAATGTAACATCTTAAACATAATCTTTTGAACTTAATGAATGTTATGAAATAAAAAAATAAGAAAATATTTTTCTGTCATTTCTTTTAAAATAAGTCATATTTTTTTCATCATTGAGATTATCAAGAAATAAGTGATGAATTTATTGAAAACATAATCGAATATAGAAATTTAATCAAATTAATATGTGAAAAAAAAAAATACCTGCTTGCCTAAACAAAAATTCAATTATCGAAAAGTTTTAATTAGGGCTGAAATTTTAAGATTCATAAAAAAAATAAGCCTTAAATTCAAAAAACCATAAAGGTTTTTTTTAAAATGAAATACGGCCGTGACGATTTTGGATGCGGTTTATTTATTTGAATTTGGGACTTATTTCCATTCTCAAAAAATTTATGTAAGTTCAAATCTTACCTAAGGCCTTGCGAAAAGTTAAATAATTGTCCGTATTTGTGCTAAGTGCTGTTTATAAGATTTTCCAAAGTATAGGAATGAAAACCTTACCATAATGTATTATTTGTTTGTAACAACTTTCAGAAATGTATATATATGTAAGAAATTTTAATAGTTTTGCTTAATTATTTATAGTTAATTATACTTTTGTCTTTCAGTAATTAATCAAATTACTTTCTAGAGTGGTTTTAATATTTTATTAATTTATATGTTATGTCTATAGAATTCATTAATCTGCTGACAATGATAATAACGATTTTATATATTTGAATCATATCACCTATTGTAAATAGTATTAATTTACTTTTCGTTAAAAATGAAATTGACATTACAAATTACATTGCAAATTAGTTTTGAAATGTATCTTACACCCAATAGAATAGGTAATTCTTATCAAGCTTTTAGATTTAAATTAAAATCGGAACTTAATTATTACAAAAGTTTTGAATTTTTCCTCATATTGAGTCAAATATTTTGTGCAGCTCCATTTGGTGTTCATCTCAATTCAAATATTTGTTTCTTAAAAAAATCTGTAACAAAATCAATAAAATGGCAATTATTTAAAATTCTTCATATTTTGTGGTGTACACTTGCAGCTGTTGGAATTTCTAGTGCATCATTTTATCAATCCGACAAATTTGATCATGGCCTGAAGATAATACTAAAAGGAATTTATATAACTGAATATATGTCAACTTCCTTGGGTGTAATAATTATTGGGATTTCTTGTTATAGGTAAGTGAAATAAAAATTTTCTATGATTAATTTATTTCTATGCATGTATGTAAGAAACATTTTAAAATAATAATGATTAAAAACAAATTTATGATTCAATCTTTTTTTTAAAGGCAAAAGCATCGTTATTCCTATTTTATTCAGCAATTTATCGAAATTGATTTAAGCTTATATAATCATTATAATGTCAAAACTAATTTTAAAAAACTTCAAAAATTTCTTCGAGTTCATCTTACAATTGGAATTATATTTTTTACGATAACTGCAGTAGCAGATTTCTTCTATAGCAATACGATGATTTCGGAATCATTGCGTAGTTTTGTGGTTTATATTTTTTCAAATTGTATTATTACTTTCGCATTGATACAATATTGGACACTATTGTACTGTATTCACGATCGTTTTAAATCAATTAATTTAATTCTATCAAAATTAGCAATTAATAGTCGGGAAAAAAATTATTTGCATAATTATGAATTCGCAAATTTTACGGCAATCACATCGCATACAAAACATCAATCCAACATGGCTCCACTCATAACGAATGATATACAATTTATGAGAATAATATTTTCGAAATTAGAAAATCTGACAGGCGAAATTACTAACTCATTTTCTTATTTAATACTATTGACATTTATTGGATCACTTTTGATTTTAACTATTCAATTATTTCAAATGTTTGACTTTTTTGATGACAATGATTTCACAAATATTCCGCTCATATTTTACACTTTATTATGGATTTTATTACATGGAGGAAAATTGTTTATCATTTTACAACGAAATAATTTAATTGTCGAAGAGGTTAGTGTAGCAATGGAAATTTATGCTTATGTTTTAATTTTAAGAGAGTACAGGAATTAAAACACAGCTTCAATTCTGTGTACATCAGGGAAGTAGATGCATATTGTATTTATAGGCTTGTTGAATTTTAAGTTAATGCTATATTAATCTTATTTTTTCAGTACGGTCATACAGCAACAATTTTGAATGATATTGATATTAGTGACATTCAGTTGGAATCGGTTGTTAATAGATTTTGCTTACAACTAATTTTACCAAATCGCTCAAGACATGTTTGTGGAATTATTGAATTAAATATGATTAATTTTGGATCGGTAAATATTTTTATCTTTTTGTTTTTGCTATATTAAGCCTAGTTGAAATAAAAACAAATTCAAAAACAAATATAATACAATTCTGTATAGAGAACAAATAAATAGGAATATATTTACCTTTTATAAGATTAATTGTAAAACTAAGCCCTCACAAATTTGCTGTAGATACAAAACAAGCTGATAAATTTAACACGGGAGCACTAGAAATATTTAATGTATTATAGTGAAGAAAGAATATTCAATATTATAAAGTGATATTAGCTAGAATTTATTTAATTAAAACACCCTCGCTCTTACTAATGAAAAACAATATACAATGTACAGAACCAACTTAACAAGAGATTTTTTATTTCTAGGTTTTCATGGCATTAACCACCTGTGTTATATTTCTCATCCAATATGATCAATACTTTAAATCAATTGGTCTGGACATTTTATAGAAAGTAAATAGAACTAAGTGAACACTATATTGCGGAAATAACTAATTATTTTTAGATTTTTTTTTGTTAGATTTTTAAGCTGCTTATGTATATTAAATAAATTAATTTTATTCTACAGTAAGTGTTAAGAAACATATATTATGTGAATTTTTTGATAATTATTCAATACACATGTCAGAGCATAAAATATGTAGTTATAAGAAATTAAAAAACAAAAAAAATTATAACATATTAATATCAAATTAAAATACAATATATAATAAAATAATATAAAAATAATAATAACAATATAATCGTCATTATTATATTTTCCAATGTCATACTATTAAGTTCCAATTACTTTATTGGCATAATGCAATTTAATGTTTGCATGTGCCTTTCAGTTGAGCGCAAGGTTATAAGTTCCGTGAACATCATGTACCACATAATATATAATTTTTTTTTTTTTTTTTTTCATATTTAACTAAAATAAACCTAGAAAGAAAAATGAATATATTTGAATGAGAATATGCTGTAGCTAGGTTGTTTTTTTTTGTATTTTTTTTTATTTTTATTTTTCATAAATTGCATATGTACATTTTTATTATGTTTTTTTTTCTTTTTTTCTTTTAAGTTATTTTATCGAAATTCTTGAATATTTCATACGTATATTTTTACAATTGAGTTCATAGAAGATGATAAAGATTTTGTTTTCTATTATTCACCTTTACCATTATAATCTGATTGACTCTTAATAATTTTCTTTATTGGTTTTTCTTATTATTATAATTTTTTTTTTTTTGGTTATGGACGCTTTGTCTGTAAGTCGAATAATAAATTTATCAAAAATTAATAAATTCGCATTAAAATTCTTTCAAATCAAATTTTTTTTTTTTATTCAAATTCGGGATTAATAATAATGCTGAAGAATGAGTTTTTTTGTTTAATACGACTACTTAAAGAATATAATAATTTATTAAAAAAAATTAATTAAATGTAATATTATTATTTTTCTGGTACTCTGGGTGTGCCACTTTTTGAAAAATTCTTGAACCAACCATAAATATTTACATATAAATGTTGTTATTATAGTAAATAACTCTAAAGATGAATTATATTCGAAAATTTAATTGTTTTTATTTTGTTATTAATAAACCTATGTAATTATACGAATTTGGACGATGGAAGATAATTTTAAGTTTTTATTATTATTTTTTTTTTTAACTTCATTTGCCAACCAACTCAAAAACTTAAATTAAAAATTTTATAGACAAAAATTCTTTGTCTACAAACCCTTAAGGATGTGGTATTCAATATTTCTATATCTATTTTTCAATAAAAGAGTGTCCAGTACTCTGTTCAAAATAAATAGAAAAACATTTTTTTTCTATGCATATGTATATATTATAGATGTTTGGAAAAGTTAAATCTTTTTTCCCATAGATTATTTAATTTTCACTAATCCAACCCATTTCGCAAAAATAAAAAGAAATTATTTTTCCAATTAAACGAAAATTATTAAAAACATGCAGGTTAATATGTTTTTTTTTTTCTTTTTTTAATTTTGTTGTCAATTTTAATTAAATGCCACATATATAACTAAAACAAATAATTAGGATAGTTACTTTACGACTCTGTAGTACAATAAAAAAAAAGAACACTATTAGTAGAATTTTGTAATACGCCTGCAAAACTTTTCAAAAAAAAACTATATATTTGTATTTATATTATTTATACTATATAATAAAAATTCTTGAACTTATATGGGAAATTTTTGTATGAAAATATTCAAAAAATCTAATCTTTTAGGAGGACTTAGAAGAATTTTGTTTTTTTTTGTACAAATTATTATATTCAATGTTCTAAATAATCCTCACATACTCTACACTTTTATTCCAATAGCCACAGAGTTTTAGGATTGTAGTTTTTGTCAACTTTTACAACAATTTTTAACTGAAATTCATTCAAGAATTGTTGGTATAATATTATTGAATATTTCTGAGAAACATGTTCAAAGAAACTTACTGCTGAAAGAGATATCTTCAATTTTCTTCTATCTACCAACATTTACCACTCTTAGTTACCTAATTTCGAAATTTTCTTTATATTTATAGAATCAAAAAAACTTATTCTCAGTTTTGAAGACCTTTAATCCTCCTTTTTAGAGTTTATACGAATAATTGCTAATGTGCGGCTTTTGCACGAAAAACTTTCTCAATCTATTTTTTTACAATTTATATAATAGTATGTGTTTCTATTTTAAATGAGTCATTCATTATAAAAAACATAATAACAAGATCTGCTCCTACACTTTTACCTCATAATCAAAATAATATTGAATTTATCGTACATTTTTTTTTTTTTTTTGAAATCTACGATAATAATTTACATGTTCCAGATTATGATTTTTATTATATTGTTATATGAAATGTGTGTTATTTTCTTCATTTGCATAACATGTAATAATGTAATTTAACAACTTAATAACAAAAATAAAAAAAATTAAAAAAAAAAACACTAATCTAAGTATAAGAAGTGTTTCATACAAATAAATTTTAATCTATAGAATTATAAATTGCGTTTATCTTATATCCCACTAACAATTATTGTAATCCATAAGTATCATTTTATATTTATAATTTTTATTTTATTTTTTCTTTCTACTATGTATATACAAAATTATAACTAGTTATGGGTAAATTATAACTTGATATCAAATAAGTTAAAATGTTTATTAACCAAAACAAATTGGTATTTTATTAAATTGTTTAAAATTTTATTAAATAGAGCTGTGAGAAATATTTTTATTTTTTATTTTTTTCTTTTTGCGAAAAATATGGATAATAATAAAAATAATAAAAATGTTTTCTTGCATATAATACTTATATAACGATATATTTGATTTTTATAATTATATGAAGCCTATATTAAGGAAATACAAAATTTTAATTCGTTTTAATTTTTCTTTTACTTTCGCCATCCCTGTCATTTAATTTCAATTTATTTGCCTTACAGATTTATTAAAATAAATAAAAAAACCAAGACCATTAATGAATAATTTATAACATTATATAAATTGTATTGCTAATTGAGTATGAAGTTGTTTTAATATGTAAATCAGCTGATATCAATTATATAAGATATTTTATTATTATTAAATGAACTTCTTATCAAAATTATTAATTCTAGCGTAATTAAGAACATAAATTTGTAAAATTCTATGCTCAATGAAAAAACCAAATAAAAATCATAAATGTATTAAATTTTATAATAATTAAAAACAAAATCGATAGAAAACACCAAGTCTAGGTACCTACATAAATTTAGGAGATCAGGACTTTTCCTTTCTATATTATTATCTTTAATCAATTTGATTGCAAAATTTTCTCCATCTCTAAATGAAGCTATGAAAATAATGTAGCATTTATGTTATATTTAATAAGAAAAAAAATATAAAAAAATAAAAATCGATAAAATAATTTAATCTGCTTGAAACATAATATTTTGTTCACTTTTTATTTATATTTTGTTCACTATTTTATATTTCGTGAAAATTCAATCACGAATAGGTGAGAATTTTTATATCGAATACGATGTTATTTTTTTTTCTTTTAATATAAAAATTTTTCTTTTTTTTATCACATTATTCTTAATATTATTTTTGATGACAAGAAATAGAGCTCAGCAAGCTTTCTATTTTGAAAGGAAACCATTTATTATGGGTTTCATCTTTCGAAGAAAAAGATTTAAAAATTTTTATTATTTGATAAAATTTTAATAATTATCAGGAACTTTAGGTACAGCCCTAGAAAGAATAATTAAATTATTAAATTAAAAATTATTTTAAGTTCCTTGCATGATCAAAAAAGATGGAAAAATTACTTTTTCTATTTCTAATTGGGATATAAGTTTTGGATACAAAAATACAATACCAAAAATTAGAAATTTTTATTTTAAATTTACCAATTTGTTTCCCAACGCCTCTATTACAATGCACTGAAACAAAAATCCAATGGTCGAAACAACAATCAATGGACGAATGAAAAGTGTTGAAGAATGTACACTGATTATAATTAGATCGAACCCAACTATGCTTATGCATTTAAAATTTAAACAAAAATATCTTTAATACCTTAAATATGTGCAAAGCTTAACTGCACCACATTAAGATAAAAATCAGTAACAAAAGAAAATTTACAAAGTGTGACAAAATGTTAATTCCGTTCAATAGAAAAATTAAATATATTTTTCCCAGCAATAATAATATGTGTATATGTAAGTACCTATATATATATAATATTATATTTATAGTACATATCCTTTGTCAAAGAAAACAAAACCATTTTATAACCTTAAGGTCATGAATGTAATTGATTTAAAAAAAAAAAAAAAGCTATAATAAATTCTATTAATTTTAGAGGCCCTATAATATATATTAAGATTATTATTAGAAATTATTAAACAATTTACTCCTCTGAAACTTTCATTTGCAAACATGTAAATATTATTTTGGAATTACTTAAGAAATTATAACTCTATAAACATATAAAGATACTATGATTTTATTTTATGCTTTTTTATGCTAATCATTTCCATTTGAATGTATATATACAGTCAATAAGGATAATACTTTACGTAGTACAATTAATTTTTAATTGCAGTTTGATTAAACATATTATGTTGACTTAATTAAACATTATGAATTAGTGTTGTATTTATTTATTTGTAGATATTTTTATAAAATTTACTTGAAATGTTATTAGCTTGAGATTTCGACAAATTTTAAAATTATTAATCATAAACTCCGAAACCGCCGAAAAAAAATAAACTTTAACTTTATTTTAAATTCTTTTATTTCATCGAGACGACGACAACGACTGATATATAATAAATAATTGCAAAAATTCCAAAAACATGGCATTCAGCTTGTAAATGATAATAAATGATAATTTTGTAGCTCGTATTTATTCATTCATTCAATTAATATTTTAAATAATGAATTTATATTGACTATAATTTTTATTTTTATTTTTTTTTTTCAATTTCTTTAATCATTTTCACCATTCCTTTTTTAATTGCGTGTGAAATTCATTCAATTATGGATAAAAAATAAAAAAAATTAAAATTAAAAACGACAACTCCAAAGATGATAAATAGAAACATTTAATTCAATTTACATACTTTGATTAACTGCACGCAAATTTAAATAAATTCAAGAAAAAAATAAGTTTATTCAATATTTTCACTGTAATATTGTTGTGCTAAAATTATCACATAAAAGAAAAAAAAATGTTATGTGTTAAATAGATTATTACAATAACAGTATTGGTAAACTAATTTTTTTCAAGACTAGCCTTTTAAGATCCTTCAGTAAAATTTCAATAACACTAAAGATTTTATAACTCAAATTTAATTTTTCCTAGAACTACTGGGCGCCGCTTAGAATTTGGGTTTACTTTTTAGTCTTACATTTTAGACTAAAATAGTAAAAAAGAAGAGGTTTCAATGTTAAAATATTTATGGAATCGTTAGAAACGATAAAGATAAGTTCGAAGTCTATAAATGTAGATCAGAAATACTTTTTCCACAATTTGGAACATTGGTGACCGCTTTGAGGCTAGCAAAAAAAAATAAGTGTGATTTTAAACAATATTTTCATTCTTTCACTAAGAAACACTACAGTCTTATTTTAATATGCTTAAATTTAAGTTATAAATCTGTAATTTTTTTTTTTGTTTTTGTTGTATTTATAAGATTATTAAACTTGATAAAATCAATCAACCTCTACATCAATTGCTGAACTTAAAATATTTTAACACATTATTTCCAATTACTCTTTTTTCTTTCTTTTTGTTTTTGAGCTCATCATGGAATATATGTTATTTAATGATGAACCTCACCTAGTTCTTAATGTAAATAAAATAAAAAAAAAAAACTGACAAAAATAAATAATCCACTTTAATTCTCCGGTTAAACTATTTTCTTAGTTTATTTTTTTTTTTTATAAATGTTAAATCAAATTGTCAAAAATAAATTTTTTTTTCAGATGAAACAAATTTATCATTTTAGATATTTTTGTTGTAAATTCGTATAGTCTCGAAATTATAGCGACCGTAATATTATTTAAATTTTTTTTCAATTTTTGGATAACGGAAATCTTTTGAAATTTATCTGACTGAAAATGCTTTAATATCAGCTCATATTATTACGGCTCCAGCTGATGCTGTTTTTTATATACATGCGGCAACTATCCTTTAAAAATATATTTTAGTTCAATTTTTAATCAATGAAGTTTGTAATCGAACTTATTGATTGAACTGAAAACCTATTAAGTACAAAAAAAATTATTCTTAATATACTAACATCCTATATATTTCAATTTATGTAAGATTTTTAAAATATCTAATATTGTTTCTACTTTTTTCTTTATTTCTATAGAATAAAATTACTTTCGTTAAAAGAGAATATATTTAATGTCGTAGATCATTTCTATAATCAAACATTTTATGTCTATGTGTGATTGATTCATTGGTAACTGTTAAAGTTGTGACGAAAATAAAATTAAATAGCTGATGAAAAAAAAACAAAACTATAATATTAAATATAGAAGAAAAATAAAAAGCAATGTAAATTTTACATAATAACATCACAGCACGACTACTTCTACCGTAATCAAACGTCAATTGAAGTGCAATTTACACCCACGAATTCAACAACAGAATCAGAAAAATTTACAGTGCTACAGAGATTAATCGCGATCTTTCATTATGCATAGTTTTTCTTCTTCTTTTTTTTTATTAAAATTATTGCCTCCAATTTTTATGTTTTTCAAACAATAAATTTGATAGAAAACTATGGCACAGGGTTATTTATGTAACACATATACGGGGGATTTTTAGTTGCATTTTAGGTACATAAAATATATTATAATATAAGATAAATATCACGGCGAAATAAACTTAAATATCCTAATTAAAATCCTATGTCTAAAATTTAGCGTTTAGTTCAAAAAAACTCTTAAAAGAAGTAAATAATGTTGATTATTTTTAGGCTTTGTTAAAATTTTCTTTGTAGGGTTTTGTTAATGTTGAGCAATTTTTGCAGTATGTTATACATAACTATTGCAATAAAAGGATTGAATTGAACATTAAATTAATTCATATCTTACTATCTAAATTAGCCACATGTGAAGAAGATGCCTTTTTTTAAAACCCGTTCAATTTTTTATTAAAACCCAATAGTTTTCTTCAGCCAACATTGTAGTCAAAAACAGGTAAAACCAATAAATATCGTATATAAGAAACTATTTCAGTGACTGATTCTGAAATTAATAAAATTATCTGTTGCTTCAGTTAAAGGTTTTTCAATAATTTGGATAATATTTAATGGGGATTATAAATTCTTCTAGGTTTTTAGATCAATTTAGTTCACACAATAATTTCAATAATGTTATACAATATAAAACTAACATATACCCATCCAATTTGATCTGATTTGTTTGTACAGCTATGTGAGAGAAAAGACGATTTATATTCTTAAAGTATTGAGGTCTGTGGAATAAAATAAAAATTAATGACTGATTAAACACTTCGTTTTTATTAAAATGACGGTCATTTAATTTTTTTTTTTTAATAATAATAAATAATTCAGGTTAAAGATTGATGTTAATGTTTTATTTGTTTTTGGTTTTTTTTGAGTTTAAGGGGTTCATTAGTTGAAAAATGTTGCAATTTAATTAAGATACCTACTTTGAAGTTATATAGAGAAGTTTCTTAGAATCAGAGTCAAAGGATTCAAAGTTTAGAATAATAATTGTTTAGACCAAGCCTGTCCAACGTGTGGCTCTTGAGCCACATGTGGCTCTTTAGATTTTTTTCGTGGCTCCCAATATAAATCTGGATTAACAAGTTCGTGGCTCTTATGAAAAAACGAAATTTCATAGAAAAAAAACGTAAATTACATATTTATATAGAAAAATTGACCACCATGAGAGCAAATAAATAAAACCATGAGAGCTTATAATCGACCATATATGAACGCAAAAAGCGTGTCGTAAATGACTGATTACAGTCGACTTTCATATTGGGGAAGAGTACTGTAATTGGTCTATTACAATCGAGTTGTGTCATGGTGTAGTATTGAAATTGATGAAATATTCAATAACAAGTGTCAATATCATCTGTTTGATTTGAATTGTGTGGCGCGTGTTATTACCGTCGACTTTCATATGTAGCAGTCATATTCGAATCGGCTAATATTTCTTGTGACCGTTATTATTTGAAATTCATTATTTAAAATTGCTTTTTATTTGCTTCAATGGTCTCTTATAGGCGGAAATAATAAAAAGTAACATACTTAACTCGAGTCTAAGGAGGTAATTAATGTCTCAGTGGATAAAACTTCCTCGGACTACCGCCCTCCGACATTTTATTCACTTCGACTGTAATTACCTCATTATGGCTCTACTTAAGTAATATACTATTATATATTCAACAATTCAACCCAAAATTAAGTCAAAAAATTTTAAAACAAAAAAATTTTTAAAATAAACTAGAATTTAATAATGCATTTAGCATATATATAATAAAATATAAATCAAATCACTAGTTTTTGGTTTAATTTTTTTTCATAGTGGCTCCTACAAATGAGGATAATTTTCAGATTGGCTCCTAAGTAGATTTGTGTTGGACAGGCCTGGTTTAGACTGTAACGTTCGATTTTAAAAAATAATTTTAGGAAACAATTCTATACTTAATTACGTTATTCGTCTGAGATCTTGGCGATATTATGATATTCTAGATTTATAGGAACGAAGAAAAATTAACTATTAGTTATGAAGAAGGGAATAAAAAAAATTCAGTCAGTATGAAAAATTGAATTCTGAGATCCAAAATAATAATCTCTTGCTTGAAAAAAAAGAAGTCCAATCTAAAATTTAGATACAATTTGGTTAAATGGACTAGGTATTATGTGTATGATTATATATTTGTGTTATTTTGAGGCGATTTCTATATAATAAATTTTATTAAAATTTAACTACAATATCTGCAATTCATTGATTTATTGCAGTAATGAAGTTTGATAACGTTACTTATACAAATACATAACATAGATTTATTTCATTAAAATTTTATTATTAACATTTCAGTTATATAGTTACTAATTTTATGCATGTCGTATTTTAATTACTTCATTACAGCTCAACTAATTGATTAGAATCGGTACAATCGAAAAATCTTCAATAAAACATTTATTTTTATTTTTTTTTATTAAAGGTTAATTTAAAGGTTTTTTTTTAATTTCATTTTCAGTTTCATAATGTTACAATCGCCTAACAGGTAAATTTCATTTTCCTAAATTAGGTTTTAGTATTAAGAATTAATAAAAATTAAATATGATATTTATGGCTCAAGAATAATTAACTAAATATTGCAAAACTTAAGTAAAAGTAAAACGAAATTAAATTAAATTAAAGATCACATAGAGAGAGTATTCTCCACATATTACGCCAGTTAATTCAATTTATAGAAAAACATTAAACAATTTTTTGTTATTTAATTTCATTGAATCAACGTCTTTTAATAATAAAATAAAAATATTATATTCATAATCAGCAATGGGGATACAATGCAAATTTTTCTATAAAAAACATAAATACGATTTAAAATGAACATACATATAAAACACACTCAAATAAAGCAAATAGATACATCTCCATAAGAAAAAAAAAAACATTGAAAAATTTTATGTTGAAATTGAATGATTAGTTTAATTGAAAACATTTTCATGGTTTATTTTTTTTATATTTAAAAAAAATTGTATCAAAATAATAATAATTATCCAATTAATTTTCCTTGATAATTGGATTTGTTTTGCTTTCAAATTACAGAATTTATAAATTTTGTTCTTTATCGTCCACCAGGCTTAATATTCATTTTATATTTATCATTATAAGAAACAGAAATATAATGCTATTAGCGCCAAGAAGTATGCAATTGCCAATAATTTCGTTAATTTTTCCCTTAAATTAGGTAGGCAATTAGAATGGTAATGCTTTTTAAGATATTTGAATTATTATAATACATAGTGGTATAGTAAAATAAAGTATTCTAATTCATGTTTTTATGTGTGATATACTTCATCCGATGATCACAAATATATGTTTATTCTTAACAGTAATTATAATGCTAATATTTTATTTTATAACAATTAATTATTATTTTTCATTAAATATTTTAAGTCACACATTATTATCAACTGTTGGTCGTGGTCTGGCTGCTCGCCAATATAATGATGAAGAGCTCATAATTTTGACGTTTGTTTCTCATTAATAAAACAAAAATTTTAAAAGTCATAAACTTTAATAAAATTCTTTCAAAATTAAATTTACAATAGGTACGTTCGATATTTTAACACAGCACTACTTTACACATCTTTAAAATTGATTAAAAAAATAAAGCTTTATGTTCGAGTAAATAGTTACTCAATGTACATTATTATGATTCAAAAAAACTTCTTGAAGAATTTATTATACATTACAATATTATATTTTCTATACGATTTTAACATCAGATATGTATATATAAAACTTTAAGTTTAACCCCTGCTATTATAAGATTTATTATTCAAATAGCAAGCAGGTGGCAACATATACAATGCAATTTAATAAATTTATTTAATTAACATTTGTTTATCAACTAGATGTTAACTGAGTGGGGTGTTACTGTTTGGCATATAAAACATTGAAAATTATCATATTATGACAGAATCTTCTCCATTTCATTTACATTTTAAATATTAAATTTTTTTTTTCTAATCATCTTTTATTTTTATACTTTATATTTTTATAATGCATTAATATTAGAAACTTTGAAAGGATGGGACAAATAGTGATTTATTAAATTTTGCAGGTGTAATCAGTAAAAATACAGAACAGTAAATGAAGTATGGGGCCCGTTTTCAGAATATCGTTTTAAGATACTTTAATTTTAAGATGCCTTGGTGACAATCAAGGGCTGATCATATTTATCGTTTAAATTAATGATATTATCTATATATGTAAATCGTTGTAAACGTAGATACTTTAAATATAAACTTTCATTATTTAAGATAGGTAATTATAAAACAGACGAGGGCGTACTGATTCAAATTCAAAAACTAAACATAAAACTTTTTCATTTTGAATAACTATTGTTCACTAAAATCTAACAAATAATTCAAATCTCATCAAGGAAACAAGACTAAGGGTATAAATAATACAAAAAATCTTCACCAATAAAGGTTTTCAGCGATCGCGGGCGCAAAAAATATTTACTACGTAATAATAATTATATTGCACGAGAATTCATCACATCCATGTTCAATCAATATTACATTCATAACAGATTTTTGTTAAATCTGCATTTAAGTTTTATTTTCAGGACGCTTGATAAAAATGTATTTTGTGCAAAATTGAGGCGATCACTATTAATGTTAAAACATACCTACGTAATTAGCATATTTGAACAAGGTTGAGGTCTTAATAAATATTTTTTTTTCTTTTTTATTGCTTCTAATTAATATAATGTAAATGTTCATATAAGAACTTCTTATAATTTAATATATGAAAGTAAAAAATATAAAATTCATAAGTATGAAAATTAAACATTATTTAATTAAAGACTAATAAATATAAAAAAAAAATATGTAAATGAATATTAATTAAATTAAATCATGACCAAATACTTGCTCGCATATATACTTTCTCCGCTATATTGAAAAATACTGAACTAGAACTTATTCCTTTGCTTGTATTTGAGATATTAAAAAAAAACGTTGAGTAATAAAATCTAGATTTTTAGACAATATGTCAATTATCTTCAAGTCCTCCGGGGAACCCAGAAAATAATAAAATTTTCTACATATTTCTTTTTTATTTTTTTTTAAGAAGAATCAGATATTTTACATTTTTAAATTATTTGTCCACAATAAATGTGAATGAAAAATACAAATTTAACTACTTTAAAATTGAATTCAAACACTGCTTCTAATCATTCTCATACCATTGCTAAAAGTGGTCCCACACTCACCGGGGAAAGAAAAATGACCGACAAGCACGACCGGTAAAAGTGGCATGAACAAATTTGGATGCAAGTAAATATATTTTTTTCTCAAACAGTTCAATGATTTGTCTTACTAATCCATCTTGGACACCGCATCAAGTTTACAATAATAAAACTTTTTTCAAGATTAGCCATAATTTCTGACACAATTGAAAAAAAAAGATAATGTTTTTCATTTTGATCTTCTTTTTATAATATTTTGATAAAAATTTTTTTTCGATTTAAATGTTATATTTTTATTTCAGAAGTCTTAATTAAATTGTTTCTTATTTAAAATTTAAATATCATTAAAAATAAGTAATAAATATATTGAAACCTAAATCACTTAATCTTATTTATCTAAGAATTCTATGTTATTGACACCCATTTAATAGTTCGAAGAAAAGAAAATTAAATATTTATTTGTCAGTAATAAATTTTTAATCATTTCTTGGAAATTTTTTTGTTATAATGAAATAAAAATCTATAAATAAGATTGTCAAAAACATTTTTAACTTCATTCTTTTAAATTCTGAAATCAGATATGAAAATTAGCATAACTTTTTTAATATCACTCGGTAAATAAATACTGAATTATAAACTTTTTTCAAAGTTTAGAAATTTTCTAAAACTATATTGATTAAGTCTTTAACCTAGATTTCAATTGCTACTTTTAATTAAGAAATATTTTCAATAAATTACAGATTTTTTTTTACTACTACAATATGTTTGTACGATAGAATTGAAGGGTGCTGAAGACGACGCAATTGATTTTGGAGACGCACGTAGTAGACATCACCACCTTCTCGTTATAAAACCACCAAAAAAATGTAAATGCTTACCAGGTCCTCCAGGTCCACAAGGACCAAGAGGCCAAAATGGATTATCAGGGCGTCAAGGAGAAAACGGAAAAAGTGGAATTCTTGGTTCTGATGGTTCTCCAGGGTATGCAGGATTCGCAGGGCGTCAAGGCGAACCAGGACCACGAGGACTCCCAGGACATATGGGAAAACTGAGGCCATCATTAATATTAGCCCAGAATGGACATTTTCCAATTTCACACCCAATTTATTACCAGCAACATACATGGCCTGCTGAAACACATTGGAATTATTACCCTGCCCATCAAAACTGGAAAACTCTATTTGAAAATAGATTTCATGCAACAAATGCAACAAATTAAAATAATTTACTTTCTAATATTATTTTAGTAGGAGATTCATTTTTGTTAAAAATATTTGAGCATAATAAAATTTGGATCTAATGAAATTTGATATTTTGATTTATACATATACATAAGTTATTAAAAAAAAGGGTGGCCAAAAACCGAGCTCATTTAGTAGTAATTTATGATCTACATATTTTTCATATCATTCATATCAGCAATTGATAAGAAAACATCTAATAGCGAAATACTTGTCCTAAATACAATGCATATTGAAAGTATTTGGTCTTATGTAATGAAATCTTAATATAATTTTTGGTGTGCGGATGCGGATTTATTGTTTATGTGACTTGTATCATCTAATTTATAAATTAATTCAACTCATTTATTTAAGAGATTAATTGGTTTTTAATTCAAGAAAAAGTTATGTTTATCGTGATGTTTTTATTGGAACATAAAACATAAATTTTAAACATTTCTTTTCATAAGACAAATTTTTTTTGTTTTTTTTTTTTTTTTCTTGCAAGAAAAAGCAATTAAATTTGGGTGAAACCAGGTGGTATTGATAAAATTGGTGTAGTATTTTTTTTTTATCTCCTTTTTTTTAATTTTTTGTTTGTAAAATCAGATGACATGATAAATGGGTCTACTGGGCTTTAGCACTGTCAAAATAATCTGACTCAATTTTGTTTTGCAACAAAAAAAAAAAAATTTGTTTTCTACTGTGATAATGAATAAATTTTTACCTGAAAAAATTAACGAAGGTTAACTTTCTTGGTGTTTTAATGAATATGAGGACATGATATTGATGGGTTTCTTTGATATCAAAAAGCACTTTATTTTTAATTTATTTAGCTTCGATAAAGATATTGAATTATATATCTGGGTCTTAAATAAAAATAATAATTTATTATTGATGAATTCAAAATCAAATTCCATGTCATATAAAAATTAAGCTTCAATGAATAGTTTCTGTTGAAATAAAAAGTTGCTCAGTTGAACGTAACGTTGCTCTGAAAAACAAAGCCTTATGTGAAATACTACAAAAAATTAAAGTGAATGAGAACGCAGAAAATTTCAAGTAATGAATTCAAGCAAATTTGGTTTTTATTATGAACTATATCTTTATGTAGTATGAATGTAATTTAAATAATCCAGAGACACCTATTTTTGGTCTCTAATACTATAATAGGTATTAAATTATAGCCCACACCATAAGCCAAACTGTATCTTAAATACCTCCAAATTAGAAATCGCAAACCTATAAAATGAAATTGTTACTTAGTGTTATTTAATTAAATATATTTTTAAACTGGTTTATATTTACAGTAACAATATTACATACATAGTTATTAAAAAAAATTCATTCAGGATCATGTAGGTTAAATATTTTAATGAAATTGTGGGAAAATTCAATTCGAGTTAAATAATCATCACTGAAGAAGATGATTAATTAAAAAAAAAACTTTTTAACATGGAGAGAAATTTCTTGTTATAAATTTTACTATAACAATATGTATATTATAAATATTTTTCGTTTAAAATATAATTTATACATATATTTAATAAAAAATATTTTTGATGAAAAAGAAAATCATGTAATTTTAATATTAATCTAAATAGTCCTTTAAGAAGCTCAAGTTGTAGACGGGACAATAATTATATAAGATAAATTGAGAATGCATAACAACTTCTTATAAATAGCTTAAGTGAGGACATAGTGAAAAGTTTGAAATTTCTTATCCATTTCTAATCATCATCTGTGTGAGTTTTTAATTTTAATGGTTTGAGATGGTCAACGAGATTGGAAAGATATGTAAATATACTAAATTACCCAAGTACATATAAAATAAATTAAATGAAAAGTTAAAATTATAATAAACTATATTCCTAATCGATTGAACTTCTTTTTTTTTATGCCACACAAATGGAAATGTTTAATAATTAATCATAATTTACAACTTTTTGATGTTTATCTGTTGATATTTCTTTTATATTCATTATATATAAAAAAATATAAGTTTTCATAATTGAACTGATTATTATCAATAAAAAATATTTTTTCTTGAATGAAAAAACTTTTTATAGTTTAATTCAAAAACAGATGAATAAAAATTGTTGTTTTTTCATAAATGATTCCATTTTCTATTCAACTTTATGTTCATAAAATGTTATACCTACACTACATTAGGTATGAAATAAGAATTTAATTTTACGATATAAACAAGTATTTTCACGAAAAACACACACAAATGTCAAATACTTATAAATATTGTAAATTCCAGTAAAAATATACTTCTTATAGTCAACAAAATTAAAAAAAAAATATCAAATCTCAAAAGTATATTATTTTCAGATTTTAGGTAAATACAATGCTCCCCCTATTGTACATAGTGTAAAAACATCAAAAAAAATATAACATCAACATTATGTGTAAGTAACAGAAGAATTTACAATTTATCATCTTTGAATATCTGGTGCAATCATCATCACGTTATTTAATATCTGATTTCATAAAGAAATTAAAATCATAATATGAACATATTTTAAAAAAATTCAGATTTTTTTTTTTTAAAGTGTAGGTCAAAAAGGTAAATGCGTCATAGAAGTATTTTGTAATCATATAATATATAGTTCTTTTTAAATGAGATGAGAAAAATGTTTTCGAGTAAATAACTAAGTTAAATAAAAAAATTTATTAATCTGATTGATTCTCATAATCTATTTGGGTTTTATATTACCCGATCATGTTTCTGCTTTAACACAAAGTTATCATTTAAAAAATATATATATAGAAATGTACTCATAAGTTAAAATTTTTGGAATGCAAATTTAACATTTTTAAAATTTAAATTTTTTTTAAAAGAAAATTCCCACAATCTCTAATTTAAATATAATTTTTCAACTTAATTCGATCATGTGAAAATCAAAATTCTTCACTTAAATGTGTCACAAAGTAGATGCATCAATTTTAAGATATTGATCGTTTATTTTACACTTTTATAAAAGTTTTAACATTATTTTATTAGAATGTTATTGTTGTAAATGACATTTGATAAGTTTTGATTAATATATCCTTCGAATTATTTATATTTATATGTTAACTTAGTTATTAGATTTGTTTATAATGAATATGTTTGAAACCAAACATCTTAAGAAAACAGACAAAAATTATTTAATCTTTGCTTTTTATTTCAAAGCAGGTTTGCTTTGTTGCCAAAGACTGGACAATAATTGAGGGCACAGTAATTGGAGATAATTGGACTAAATAGACTACATTATAATCTTCTTCTCACTTTCTACGAGGAGGTTAATGTAAAAATAATAAACTTGCTGAAAACAGAAATTTTGGGAATGAGATTATTGTACAAACTTGAATGTAATATTTATGTTATTACAGTCTCTTAAAAGTACCTAATTTTTACAATAATAATAATTTCCATAATATGTGAAATAGCAAAACTGTTTGACGAGAATTCAATTTATTGCTAATCCAATATTAATCTCAATTTTACAAAGAAACCAAAAAAAAACAAAATTATATATGTATGTAGTATATTAAAATAGATTTTTATTTTAAATGAATAGATGGACGGTTAAATTGCAACAATTTATCCAGAGATCAGAAGCGCGTCAATTACAACTATTTCGATAAAATTTTGAAGATATCATTGTTTCTGCGGTTGCAAAGTTGCAATGCCATTGAACATACATCCATCAATGTCTATTAAATTTCTTTTTAGCAGGAAAGAATATTTGAGCTAATAATTTTAAGGAGATGCAATTTTCTTATTTCAACTGTATATTATATTTATACAATTTGTATACCTATATATTTTTTCATTGCAATCATTTCAATAAAAATTATTTTGTGAATAAAATCGTGATTAAAATCTTTTTTCTATTATGTCGCGTTTTTAATGCTGTAAAATGTACATATATATAATAGAGCTTGATATAAGTCAAAAGATATTTGTTTCAGAAATTCGATTATCCTATATTATTTCCATCTGGGCTCAAATGAAACAACAACAACACGTACAAAAGTTAAGATAAAAGACAAATGGGTTAATGTTCCTTTAAGCTCGTCATTTTCATTTGAATGAAAAATGGTAATATTTTTAATTTAAATGTTGAAAAATGGTTTAAGAATCCTGCCTTAATATTTTGATTCAATTTCCATCTGTAGCAAACTTTGTAGTAAGCCTCTAGTAATTTTGTAATGTCAAGTTTTAATAAAAGGAAGGTATCATAGGTTCTGAAAACATTTTGAATTTAATGAGTAATTAATTCTAAATAGAATTTATTACAAGTAAAACTTATTTTCCGAATACAATCAGGTATAAATCAAAATTTAGCAGTATTTTTTTTTTAATGTTTAAAGATTTATTTCAATTGCTACACCTGCTTTATTGTATCCAAAATTTATGAGCAATATAAAAAAAACACATGATAGTATAATTTTTTGATTCACGTTTATGTCAATACATTGAATACCTAATTTTAAAATTAAATCATATCTAGAAAATTGTTTTTTTTTTATAAAATTTTTCAAGTCCATTGACTCACTTTTTAATTTACAATTAAAACCTAAAATAATCTGGTACGAAAGATGAAACACTATATGCTATAAAATATATTTAATGGAATTTTGTTGAAAAATTAATAAATAAGTACCTCTAAATGTCTCAAAAGTAATTGTATTATGGCAGATGTGTTAGCTTCACCAGCAGTCCATATAGTTAAGATTGTAGTATTCTTTGTAAAATTGAAAACAAAAAAAAAAAAATAGACGAAAATATTTCTAATTCTAAGTAAACTTGTTTGAATTTAAACTAAGTTATTTTGAGTATAGTGAAGTTTTTGAAGTTTGCAATCAAGTTGCAATGAAGTTGAAATCAAAACAAGTGCTATGTTAAACTCTTTCCGAATAGATTAATGAATGTATTGTGTATTAAATATTGTAATATGAATTATTATCATATTATATAAAAATTAAATATTAAAAATAATTCCAATTCTTTCGTTCAGTTAATTTTAACGAGTTAATTTTCTAATTTTTTAAAATAACTTCCAAATATAAAATTATAAATCACAATGATATAAATAATATTGTTGGGTAATAAACTGACAACAGACCAAAATGATTTAATTTCAATTACGTGACTGACATACCTTTACCGAAAATGGTTATGCACATAAATATAACGATTTTTTTTTTTTGAGTTTAACATTACACATAATATTTTTGGTGTGAATAAGGTAAGCAAATTGGCTCATTAAATTTAATAAAGAAACGAATAAATAAATAAATAAATAAAAATAAAGGTTTCTGTAAAATCGCATTTCCGAAACTGACTGTTTTCTGTTTTTCTGTGATTTGAGATTTAGGAAAAAAACATATTTTTCAAAAAATTAATCTGAAAAATTCCTAGATTGCAGAAACATTAGTTAATTATGATCTTTTTAAAAATTTAATTATTCAATAATATAAAAAAAATAATATAAAAAAATTTTTATTTTGCCAGATAAAATGTTTAACTTGTAAAATCTAAAATTAAAACCTAACAAATTTTTCGCTGTTTTGGTTTTTGGCGCTAATACCATTTGGGGGAGGTTTAAATCGAAGCAGAACTGCTAATACATATAATAATTTTAAAATAAGTTTTCCATATTTTGAATTACCTTTAGAGGAATCAAATTAAATTAAGGGTGAAATATAATTATAAATAAATTAAAAAGGCAAATATTTTTAAAAACCACAAGTATTTACCTTCATTAAAAATCGATAATATTTATTTTAATTTTCTCTACGTATATATGAAGTTCACAGAATATTCTCTATGCTACATCATATACATAAAGCTAAATAAAATTAATTAAATACTGTTATTGTTAGAAGTAACGTCTTTATAATCCTTTCCTTGTCAAACTGAAGAAGAGAACATGTTTTTTACATAAAATTATAATTTTTTAAAGATTAAGAAATAACATACACAAAAAATTTTCGATATTCCATATTTTTTAGGTTTTATGTTGGTTGTTATATGAGTTTGCCAACCATGTACGAAATATAATGTAATTCTAGGTTCCTTTATCAAAATATAAATATTGCAAAATGCTCTAATAAAATATTACCCTCATGAAAACAATATTCCATAATATATATTAATTTCGTCGAATAAATGATATAAATAATACATATACATATTGGATAAGAAATAATACATACAAGAATTGTCAATGATATGTTATGTTAATCATTCTGATTGGTCCTTAGTTTAACACCAGGACGAAACAATTAATTATGATCTTTCAATAATTTCAAGTTGAGTATTTTCAAATAAAAAAGAAGGAATACATTTTCAGCTTTTAGGACATTACTATCTACCAATAAAAACTTAAGAATTGTTATGTAATCCCCGCTGGAACTCACCCAATATTGAATTAATATTTGACGTTTAATATTATTAAATCACTATTCTCTATTCTCTATTCATTTTAAAAAAATTAAAAAAACATTTTTAGACTCTAAAACTATTACATTCAAACAAAAATTTGTAACTTAATTAAATTATGCGAAACATTTATGCTAATTGAAATGCAATAAAAATATTTTTGTCATCCACATTAAATTATCAAAAGATAATAAAAATTTTAATGGCGTATGGATGTTAAAAACATACTTTAATAAAATAAAAATAACAAATCTCATTGAAATTAAGAAATTTATAATTTGGTTACTGACCTCATAAAATTCTATTAAATTTGTTTTTTAACGAAGTTGATGATTCATATATGGTTTATTTTACAGAGAATTGTCATTGTCGTCTAAATATTTTTTTTTTTTGAGGATAATGGTTAATTATTTTTATTTTTATTTCGCAATATTTAATTTAGATTCTCGATAGTTTGGAAGATAATATAATTTACTGATATAATTGCATGCGATTATTTTTTAAAATAGGCATATTATCAAATCTTAATGCATCAAATGGACTTTAAAGAATGACACGATCAAAATACTCACGAATTATTTACTCTTTAATGGTACTATGTATAACAAACATAATTTTCATGGTTATTTTATGAATTAATAAAAATGTTACTGAATTTTAATGTAATACAATATTTAGTTAACTCTATATAACACAAGTTTTAAATGTAAATAAACGCTATTATATATATGTACATATACATATAGTTCTGTAAATTAAAGCGAACATTAAAATGCAATTACTGAAGATTTTCCGTAATAAAAATTTTAATTTTTTTTTTTTTTTTGCTTTACATCTGATTTTATTTTACTTGAAAAGATGGGAAAGTAAGAAGCTCTTAAAACAATATCAAAAACAATTCAAATCAAGTGATATAATCTAGAAATTTTCATGTCTCAATTTTTTTTTATTTTTCTAAATTTTTTTTCTTTTTATCTTTCGTTAACAATCAGCAAAGTCATGGGAAAATTATCAAAGTAAACTACAATATTAACATTAACTTGTTAATGCTAAAATTTGAAATTTTATTGAAAAACCTTAATTATTTTGAGTTTAGTATTAATAGATTAATATACAGTGGGTTATGAAAGAGTCAATATCTCCAAATATGATTAATATCCAGATATTCATTATCCAAATTTTTAATAATTTAATTTTAATTTTATGAACTTCAATATTTAGGAATATATTATTCAATTAATTACTGTACACATATGTAAGTATTTTTGCAGTAATCAATTATCGCAGTTAAGACCATATTACCACAAATAAAATGTCATTCATACACATGCCCAATATAAATTGTTATTTTTGCAATTGCTCAACAAAAAATACTTAATTTATGTTAAAAATAAAAATATATGCATACATAATAATTATATGTTTTTTTTTCTAAAAATATGAATGATATTCGGAAAATGGATTGTCAACAATAAATTGTGAATAAAATAAAAAAAAAAAATTTTTTTTTATAATTTACAAGCTGACAATATTGCCTACTATTTTTTATGTGTCCATAATTCTTAAAATGCTCAAATACATGTATATGTAAGTAGTAGAGAAAAAAAAACATTAAAAGAAAAACTAAATTTTATGAATAATAGACATTTTTACGCGAGATAACCATGGACCTCCTATATCTTTGATCTTTATGTCAAAAATATATAATTATATCGTATTTCTCTCTTTTTTTTTAGTTTTTTGTTTTTTCTTCTATTTAATGTTCGTTTTCAACTTAAATGATTTGTTTTTCTGTAACGGTACAATCGGTGTTGAGTCGCTTATGTTGAAATATATTTTATTTTCAAATACTTAATTTTTAAACAATTAAAAAAATTGGAAAATATTCGAAACATTGAGTTTATAAACAGATTTAATATAAAAAATTAAAAATACGAAATTGAAGTGCTTTCACTTTATTTTTGATGTTCTTCTGCCGGTCCCTCCGGTTCTAAAATGTCATGACCTCAATTTTTTTCATGTTATTTATATTTAATACTTTTTGATTAAAATGTGGAATAAAACCAAAAATTTTTAACATAAAAGCAGTCGACAGATTATTTTAAAGGCCTTTATCCAGATTAAGTAAAACTCCTTTTTGTCTATCGACAAAATCTCAATCGTCTTTATTTTGAAATTTCTGAAACAAATCTTTGATAAGCATAAAATAAGATTTCGAAATAAATTTTATATAATGTGACATAACATTTCTACACATATTATGACAATACATAATGTAATGCATATACCCACTATGTAGTGCAATTTCATCAAATTATTTTCTTTTCCGAATTTTTTTTTCGCTAACATTAAAGGAATTTGCAAAAAAGTGATCATTTCCATCTTTATCAGTTATAACACAAGAAGTACATACATATATATAGAAATTAAAAAATTGAATGCACATCACAAATAAAAAAAATTATATTTCTTTTAAGAATATATACTTTATTAGGTGCTTTGTTTGAAACAAAAAAAAATTCTTAGCTTTTTTGATATTATCAAGTGTCTCATCATGTCAACGACAATAATTTAAGACCACTCAAGAATTAAAAAAAAAAAACCTCAGATATAGCTTCTAAATTTAAATTCTAAATATTCTAAATTTAAATAATAAATATGAAAGTTCTATAAAAATTCTAAAATACTTTAATGTGAAATACAATGATGTCTTTATGATGTTAGTTTAAATAATGTTTTTGTTTTGTCAAGACGAGAAAGAAAAAACTTAAGATACCTTAAAAAAAATTAAGTTCGTTCCTTAAGTCTTTTGTTTTGCATTGATGTTTAAATTATTTAAAGCAAATAATATAGTTTTGATTTTGCATATTTCATATTTTAAGTAATAGTTTATAAGGAACTTATGTTCTTGACAATTGTACAATTGGTACTATTAAATCTTTTAGGGTTCCTTCCTTATTTATATTTTCATGGAAATTGTTTTTTGATTTCTATAATTGACCTAGTACAATTTTTCATCCAAATTCTTTAAGACTGTAAGAAACTTTTAAATATTAAAATTTTAAATGAAAATAATTTCGAAATTTGTCCAATTGATAACTTCTTAAAAACATGATGAAAAAGATACTAACAAATAACTCAATAATAAATTTCAATAGTAATTTTTAGAAATTCACTAAAAGGTTTATGCAGATAATATTATGCACTTTAGAATTTTTTTATGAAAAATCTAAAATTTGGTAAAAAAAAACTTAAATTTTTTAATATTACTAACTCTACAATCAACCTCCCAAATATGAATAATTCACTAAGCAGTACTAAGCTTGATAATTGAATATTATAAAAGTCATACTAATACTAATCAAATGAAACTCATAAAATTGTATTCGAGAATTTTTAGAATAGATTATTAAATAAAATTAAAATAAAAAAGAAAATCACTTTATTTTTGTTTAAAAATTTTTATAGTCAATATTCACGGGGTTTCTAATAAAATCATAATTTTTACAAAGATACCAAATCTATTTTACTTTAGCATATAAAAAAAAGAGAAATATTGTGTAAATCATGTTTTATTTTTGTTTTAAACATATTTTTGCTTTATGATACGCTCAAAAGTGGCTAAATTAATTTTTCTTCAGACTACATCGAACATGAAAGCAAAAACATAATAATTCTATGTTTTTTTGGAATCTTTTTTTCTGGCAATATTTACTTATAGGTGTAGTTATAATATAAAAGATAAGGATTTTTGTTTTTAATTTTATGGTCTATTGCAAAATTAATGTTTAATACGAGGTTCAATTGAATAATGTGTAACTCGAAAGAAATTTTAAATTTATTTTAGCGCATAATGAAAATAATTTTACGTTCAAAGATGTTTTCTGATGAACGATAGAACTGTAGATTCTGAATTGTTTGGCAACTTTCATTTATAGTTATAAAATATTCTGCGTTAGTCACAAAATGTTGTGAATTATAATTTTTATTTTGTTCACAAATGAACAATTTATTTTGTTCCCAAATGACTGATTTAAAAAATAAAAAAAAGTTCGTTTGAAGAGGTGTTCAAATATAAAATATATCTTAAACCTGACTTCAGTTATTAATTTATCATGTCTTTTATATATAAATATTTACAGACATTAAGAATATTTGAAACTTTATATGTATTAACTAAGTATTACGATTTGATGTTGTAAGATCTTAATAAGTTTGATTTTGTGTTTATAGACTTAATCCCATAACTATCTGACCAGCTTTGACTTTTAGTTAGTGAAAAATGCAATTAAGTGATTCTAGTATAAAAAGTGTATTGGATTTTTCCTTGTGTGTTATTTTTTAAATCATACATGAAACGTCGCTCTTTTTTCTAGATACCACAAAAGATTGTTAAAGAAGTAAAAAAAAAAAAAGTTTTAGTTTAGTTGAAATGCGGATAATCATAAATTTTGATTTCTTGTCTTTGTGCAATTTATTAGTTTTTTGTGTGGCTATGATCTTTGTTGTTATGGTTTTTCTTTTCTGTATATATATATATAGATATTTTTTTTTCAATTTATATAGGAAATTTATTTTTTTTCTCTTGTACTTTATGAAGAAAGTTCAAATATTGCACATTTAGATGGTGTGGGAAAATTTAGCAGTCCATTTCATATAATTAAAAATATTTAAACATTTTACTTTGTAATAAAAATTTATTAAATTATTTTTTACTTATATTATATTAGTTTGTTGTTAGGAAAATATAAATGAAAAATTATAAAAAAAAATAAAATTAAAAACAACAGAAATAAATACATAATCGAAATTTAACCGCTAATCAATTAGGTTGTATTTTGAGAACGAACATTATGCGAATAATGGAATTGTTGTATTGATTTTTTCACTCAAATTTCAAATTTATAATACACTCAACTCATAATCCGAGTCATTCAATTTACAAGTTTCGTCTGACTTAATTCTGTAAAATAAATTAAACTTTAATCTTAATATTTATCTAAGATTAGTAATTCCAACACTTATTGAGCTCTTGTTGGTTTTATTGTTACTGATTTGAAGATAATGTAGGAAAGAAACCGAGGATTACTTAGTTCGTGTTTATAATAAAAATATCAATTGATAACGAAAAATTTATGATTAAATTTTCGCTTTTTAATACTTTTATCAATTTGCGTCTATTTTTTAACTCTGGAATTATACAGAAATAAAAGAACTCCGAAGTAGGATTTTAAATATATAGGTTAACAGGTAATGCTAGTAAATCATAATTTATTTTTATTTTGGTTTATCAATGAAGCTGTGATCTTTTCTTTTCTTCGGATTTACTATAATCAACACAGGTCTGGAATTATAATAATTAATAATTATATATTATTGATTGATTTGATTTATTTACATAAAAGTTATCAAGTTTAACATTTAGTTATAAATTATCAAAACCTAGTTTTAAATCTTTTGGACAGAAAAGATTTCTTTTAAGCGTATTCATATTCTTAATCATGAGTTTATATAGAATTTTAAACATTATAATAAAAAAACATTGACAGACCTAAATAAGGTAATGCATGCATTCGATGTAAAATGTAAATAAATTGGGACTATGGCTTTAAATTGTAGACCAAAACAACATTTTAAACAATATCTGTTAAAGAAGCTAATTTGTATTTAGTTAATCTGCATAAAAGTACATAGTGTATATAGCAATGAGAAATACAATGAATGAAAATTCATATAAAAATAATAATAATAATAATTTTTTTGTAAATGCAGAGATACAGGATTTTTTTCCTCACAGATGCAAGAACAATATTATTACTTTGACAGAAAATTTCAATCATCCCAGAAATTTATCATTAGCGTTTTTTTACACAGTTCATTAATATCCTCATAAAAAATCCATAATATTAATAACGAATTAAAATCAATAAAATATAAATTTTTAATTAACTTTTAATTAAAAGTTTTAACTTTAATTTAAGTAATTTTTTTAGTTTTTCCTGATGACTTTCATTTTAATAATAATAATAAACCAGCTTTTAAAATTTGGTTCAATTAAATAGAACGACCAAAATAAAAATTGAAAACATCTTATGCTGTAGGTCTGGTCTGTATAGTACAATTATATTGGTTTTTATTCAAATGAGTTTTTAAATCGCCAAATATTCAAATTTTTGAAATATTTATCCTTTTTTGTAAATTTAAAGTTATCGCATTAAACCAATAATCCATATGGCCCTAAGTAAAATCTCCACAGAAGAAGGTGCGACAATAATATAAACTGAATATTGATGAATGTACCTACTTTTAGCGAAATCAAATCCATATGGGGATGAAAGTTTTTATTTTATTTTTATTTTGTTATTTTTGTTAGATAAGCGCCACACGATATAGAATAGAAGTTTTGTTTTTTCTTTTTGGAATTCAAAAGATTCATGTTACAATCACGAAAAATTGTATGAATGCAAAATTATTTGGTCACAAACAAAAAAATTCAAAAATAAATTCAAGTATGTTTTTATGCAAATTTATGTAAGTGTTAGATATTTTTCATGGGAAACCAATTTTTGTTGTTGAATGAGAAATAAAGAAATTTAGGTTTGAATTCATGAAGATTTTATGTTAAATAATTACATATGAATAGTATAAAAAAAAATGAAACGCTATTTACATTTTTGTTGGACACAAGCTCTAAAGTAACTGAAAATTCTAAACTTGTCTAATAATAATTTCAATTCAATTTTCTTCAATGAAAAATTGTCCAAAATAATTTTTTAATTCAGAAGAAAAATTTTTTATATAAAAAAAAAAAAAAAATTATATAAATCTTATGAAGTAATTAAAGAATAATAAACGCGTGCAAATAATCAATATATTTTTATTATGATTTGCTTTGAAACTCCTATTTCAATATTTTTTTTCCTTTTAGTGTTTTAAAAAAAAAATTATATATATTTATATATATATATATATATATATATATATATATTTTATTTCAATCCGTTTTGTTGAAGAAAAAAAAAGAAAGAAAATGAATTGCTTTGAAAGGTACTAAACAAAAATGAAATACCTTCAAAAATGCTTCGTACTATATGATTTCTGTAATTATTATAGCATAGTCAAAATCATTAAGGAAAATAGGCATATTCAATGTTCAATGATTTAACATAATATTCAATTTCAATTTATTCAACATCTTTAATATTATCTTTTATCTTTAATCACAATTAATCTCGTATTAGTAAGAATAATATCACAACGTTCAGAATATTAAATATCAAAACCTAAGACCTAACCTAAATACAATTATATAAAATATTTACGAACACTTAATCATATCCTATTTAACCTGCGTTAAAATAAAATCGAAAGTCTTAAGTGATATTCGAAATCAATAGTATCTTTTGTTGTCGAACTATTATAAGTTTATTGCTCTATGTCTAATTCCACAACATTTATTCCCAGACTGTGTAAGAGTTGAAGAGAAACCTTTTCATCTTTGCATTATTTGAACTATATGGAATTCAAAATTATCTTATTTTATATATCTTTATATAATTATGACTGCCCAATATTTCCACCTACACTGTGGGCGGTAATCTAATCAGTGTATCTTTAAATTAATTTTTTTTTGTTAGTTTAATCAATAAAATTCTGCACAATTTTTTATTTTATTTTACAATGAAAATAATAAAACATTTGGACTAAATTTTAGTTTAATTAAACCATATTTTTTATACTCCTAAAATGAAAAAATATAGATATTGTTTAAATTTAATACTACGGACAATTTTGTTTATTTTTTGAGCATTGATTCTTAAAAAAAAAGGTTGTAAGACTATTACAACAATTAATTTTTTTGTTGTACTCCCTTGAAGTGGATATACCCAAGGATATAATTTTTTTTTTAAGAAAGCTGGAGAAATACATTGAATATTTTTTATATGGGCAACAAGGTGAACTGGTAATAATTTTAGTACAGACAATAGTTATTAAATATTCTCGATAAATCCTCGAAGTAGATATGAAATAAAAAATCTCTAAGAACTTTATTTTTTATTCATAATTTTATCAATGTATCACTTGATAGACATAAAAAGAATATTGCATTTTGAAAGATGTATACAATATTGTACATTTGTGATTAAAAAAAAAAAAAGGTATATTTTTAAAGCACATGCATTTTTTCTTCTTTAGTTTTTTTTCCATTTTTTATGTTTTGGAATATATGTATAGAGAGAGAAAAAAAAAAACTGATTTCTAAGTTGCAATCTAAACTTTATTAAAACATGGAAAAAATAGGTGCAATAGAGATGGTTTTTGTTTTACGTGCATTACATTATTTTTATTTATATGTGATCGCGATGCTTCATATTGTTAGTACGCGATATAAAAATGCATTATGATTTGTGGGAGAGGTCAGCTTAGGTCATAATTGCATATATAATTTTATTAAAAGCAAATTAAAGTTAAAAAAACAAAAAAAAATCCATAAGGTTAAGATTTAATATGGATTTTTTGCTCTTTTAAGATTAAACCACATTATATATTATGTATTTATATTATACATACACAATTTTAAAATTCTTATATACAGTCCATATACATATGTATAAATATAATAATAAGAAATAATCTATAAAAATGTTTCAGATTAAAAAAAAATAAATTAAAGGAAATTAAGGTAACTGAAAAAATTAATTAATACATTAAATCATTAATATTATATAAAATATTAACTTCGAATTAACTGTCCTCAACCTAAGATGATATCAAATAGTCGTTATAGAAATTTATAATTCCTTTAAAAATATTACGAGATGGTTCAATATTTAAATTTACAATTCTACAGATTCTATGTATATTTTATATCAGTCCTCCAAATTCTAATTTTGGTATGGACTTAAATGAAAAACATATAATAGATCCTCAAAAGTTAATGCCCCTGAAATCTTAGAAAAATATGGTAATTAACTTTTTTTATTTCAGTTAAACAGCTATGACTAAAAGAAAGCTAACGTTATATTTTAAAATCTACTAATTTTTTAATAACAATTGCATTAATAAAATTTTATATTCTTTGAACTTTTAATGTATCTCTGCATAATATGTAATTTCCATTAAATCACCAACAATGTAACAAACATTAAATTTGATAAAAATCGTTATACAGAATTTTTTTTCGCATACAAAATGTGTATAGATATAACATAAATAAGAATTATAAATTTTACCTAAAATGTGATATCAAAATAACACCTGACATAAAAAATATACATTTGAATCTAAATAATACACCTAGTTTTTATCGATTATATAGGGATTTGAAAAAATCGGTCGAAAACTTCATTGCAGGGATAACTGCAGAAATTTTTAATAAACTATTACGTTCGATATATAGACTATAGAGTCCACTAGACAGTCACAATTATACAGATTCTTAAAAAAAATTCTAAAAATATCTAGAATACAATACTTAGTTAAAAAAAAAACTATATCGTATCCATTAAAATGTCCACTTTCAACTATTGAAACTTTAATAAAAATACCTTCATAAAATTTCTTCGATATAGAATTTAAGCATTAAGAGGTTAAATTTAATGAAAACATAAAACAGGTGACTCTACTACTGTATGCAAAATTTTAATAAAGAAAAAATTATATATATATATATTCAAAATAGATAACATTATAGACATGCGTTTTATTGAGTTTCTATTCAAAATTATGTCTAAAAATTGCTTTTTAAATTACCTCTAGGGAATAAACAAAGCATAATATTTTATGTAAAAAAAAAAAGAAAGAATTACAGTAGCTCGATATTATTATGGCTTATCTGACACCGTTAACATTCTATTTTCGGTTATGGAAATGTTCACAAAAATAATTTATTTTTTTTTATATTAAATTGATTGAAATTTAAGAGCGGTATCTTTGTCATGATCTTTAGTGAAAAGAAAAATAAATTTAATAAAATTTATAAAATGAAATAGGAGCTCAATATTGCGAATAATATTTAACCTTTGGAAAAAAAAAGCAAGAAATTAAAAAAATAATGTCTTAGCAGGACGTTTCAGATTTAAATTCTTACCGTTTCCACTATATTTTATGTTCTAAGAAATTCGATAGAAATAGTGTGTTGGAAAAAAATAAGTTCAAATAATTATTGGGTTTCTGGAAAAATATGAAATTTGTATGAAGGAGAAATATAATTGAATTGTCGAACAGAAAAACACGCTATAGAAATAAGACTAACAATAACTTACAAAATTGAGTACGAGGTGCGTTACTGTTATACATTATTTTCATATTTCAATTAATTGCTTAAGTGTAAAACTTAAAATTAAAAAAAAAAACCAATGTGAAATTCAGAGTTATCTTGTAATATATTTGCATTTACAAATTTTCAATCATTCATATAATTCATTTAAGATTCAAAATCTAGAAATTTTCAATTTTCTGATTTCAAAAATACAAAATAAAACTAAAATTATCTGATAGTAGAGTATGAATATATAGTATAGTATGAATATATAAAATTTAAATAATATTACCGTCGGCGTGACTTCTACTAACTTTGTAGCATTTTCAAAACAAATAAAAAAATAAGTAATTTGAATAATTTTCGCAAATTAATTATTTTTTTATTTTAAATTAATTTTAATTGATATTAAAATATAAAAAGAAAGCATTAAAAAGCATAAAGAAATAGTTAAACTATAAAAGTTTGTAATAAAAAAATTCTTGGAAAATGTTTTAAAGAGGAAACATAACTTTGATTCAGAGATATCAAATTATCGATTTCGAATGAATATAAAAAGATTGACAAAATTATTTTTTAGACCAGATTCTTTAAAGATTTTACACAATGAAGAACTTCAAAGTGTATTTACTTTTAATTTGTAAGTAAAATGTTGTTTTTTTTTTTTTATTAAAACGCTTAAAGCAAAGTATGTTGTGTGGCATAGTGTATATAAGAATAAAAATTATTTTTTGTCATTTCAGTTGCAAATTTGCTTATATTGTCCTCGGCAGAATCAAGAAGCTATGATTTGTCATACTTTCTAAAAGATGATGAAGATAATCGTGGATTTGGTAAAAATATAAAAAAAAAATTGTCGCGTTTGCCCGCTCTTTATTTTGGAAAAGATAATGAAGATGATGATGACGACTGTAAATGTGTAGGACCTCCAGGACCTCCTGGTTTGCCTGGCATACCGGGATCGAATGGTCAATCCGGACGGCCAGGTGAAACTGGACCACCAGGGTTGCCAGGAAAACAAGGGCCACCTGGTTTGGATGGAAAAATTGGTCCGCAAGGACCACCAGGCTTACCAGGGCCAGAAGGAAAGCCTGGCTTCTCTGGAATGCATCCATATAATGGACATCCACTTCATCATGGCCATCTGGATTATCATGATTATTGGCGCGGAATGCGAAGTCTTAAAAATTCTAATGAGAAGAAAATGATATCAAAGAAGACTTTAAAAGCAGCTCCATAAAACAAAATATTATATTTTTTAAAATTTTCATTTAAGAATTTTAATAAAAATATATGGAACTAAAGACAATTTTCTTTTAGTATTAGTTAAATTTGATAAAAGTCGTAATTATCTGATTACGTATTTTTGTATCTTCCGATACAGTCAGTTTTCGGCGTCAGTGCTGAAATAAGAACTGACCTATATGATATAAAAGTTTTTTTTTATTGAAATTTGTATTAATTTTAAAATTAATTAACCTTATTTAATAAGAAAATGAAAGAAACTTATTCAAGTATTTATAATTGAAATAAAGCAATTTCTTATATTCATTTAATTCTGTTAATGAAGTTTTTTTTTTGGTGAGACCTAATTGAGATCAAATATAATAAGGATTGAAATTTATAATCATTTTGATTGTAAAAAAAATTTTTAGTTGACAAATTTGCATAATTTTCAGATTTTTTACATAAATTCATCCGTTCCTGCTTGCATTATCATCTTCTTCTCCGCGCAATAATTTTTTTTTCATAGCCATAGGGAATATAATATTCATTTTATTTTAACAACCATGAAATAAATATGAAAGTTAAATTTTATGAAAATTATTATTATTATTATTTTTCAAGATTATTTTACTTTTTAACAATTGACTCAACTTTGTAAAAATTTGACCTATTCAGAATAGAGTTTTTTGAGAAAATGATCTAATGTGCATCGTAGAATTTTTAAGAACGATCTTTAAACATAATATAATACTCAGTGTGGTGTTATAACTTCAATAAGACATAACGTCAATTAACTTTATGTCTCAAGAATTGAGTTCTAAAGTCAATTGACGTTATGAAACTGCGAAAAACAGATATAAAGTCAATTGAGCTTATGTCTCATTTGGTTATCCGGACAATTGCTATACGGTGAATTGCCATACGGTGAATTCCTCATACGGTGAATTGCTCATACGGTGAATTGCTTATATGGTGAATTGCTATACGGTGAATTGCTCATACGGTGAATTGCTCATACGGTGAATTGCTATACGGTGAATTGGTATACGGTGAATTGATATACGGTGAATTGCTATACGGTGAATTGATTTACGGTGAACTGTCCGCAAATCCTCATTTGATATAAACTTGCGATTAGCAATTATCTTTAAATTTCCTTAAAATTTGGACTTTAAGTTCGTATTCCGAAATGTCATAACGTCAATTGAATTTATGACTGAATTTTTCAGAGATAACGTCAATTGACGTTATGACACGCCACTATAATATTCACTCAGAAAATTTAGCGAGAATTGATCCATAACTTTCCAATTGTGTCTAATTTCAACTTATTCTCAACGCATTTTTCAAGCCGGTATAACCTTCTAATTCGAATATAAATATTAAAAAAATTTAATCTGTTCCACTTATTCTGTAGTATTACTTTGAAACATTATTGAATCATAAAGATTGCTTTTAATAATAAAATCAAAAATATTTAACTGAATGTATATCTTCTTAATATTAAAATGAGAAAATAAAAAATTTGACCATATTGCGAATTCAGAATGGGCAAAAGAATGAATGTTTTCTTTATCCACCAAGAAATACAAAAAAAAAAAAAAAAGAAGAATTTCTCAACTTTAACAAGAATACAAATGAATAGTAAAACAAGACCAAAGGCCAACTAGCTGCCATACATCTTACAGCAATTCCTTTTTTATATAATCTTTTCAGTATTTTTTACTCACAACAAACTTATTGCTCATTACGATTCTAAAGATTAAAAAAAAAAAAAATTTATTCAATTCTTGTATACAAAATTATAGTATTTTTATCCAATTTTTATTTTTTATTAAACGATCTGGAATGATATTCCCACAATCTAGATACACCCACAAAATTTATGATAAAAAATCTACTAAAAAGATTCCATTTAATTCGGACTGTTTATAGTTCTGAACCGAATACAGTTCCTATTTGTTCAGAACGTTAAATATGTTTTCTTAACTCTTACAGGCGAAGTAAGAAAAAAAATTAAATTCGCAAATAATCGAATTTATATTTCATACTTTCATAATTTTATGCTCTAGAATTTATCTTTGAATTTGAGGAAAAGAATTTAAAAAATATATCAAGAAACGAAGTAAGAAAATTATATAATTTTTATTTAATTTGACTTGAACTTGATGTCATAAGAAGGTAGCCTGAACCTTACAAGTTCCAAGGCTTTACAACATTGTGAGCATTAATCATAAATGTGGTTCACTTCACTGCAACATGTTTCATAAATTTTTTTATATTTTAGATACAAATATCTTGATCTTATTAATATTTCAGCTGAACTCCTTTCACATAAATTTTACAAAGTGCCTGATAATAAAATAAAAAAATAAAAAAAAAGAAAAATTAGGAATATTTTCTCATCTATATAGCTACATGATTTGGTTTTAATATAACTAAGAACAGAAAAATTGTCTCACTCCTACAGAAGATGTAATTTAATTACCACAATGTCCTAACAAAAATAACAAAATAAAATAACAGAAAAAATAAAATCAATATGTATAATAATCTGATTTTGAGAAAAGAAGCCAAATTAATTTTTCTTTTCAATTTAACTTTATATCTTTACAGTTTTTACGAAGGCCAGAGTCTCTTTAGAAAAGTAATTTCAAAAACTTCATTTGAATTCAATTCGAACGTACAATAAGGTACAAAATTCAATCTGGACTGCAGAAATCTGGATTGGAAGTTAGGAAAGTTACTCTGGTAAGAGCTTCTGAATTTTACTTTCAAAATTTCATCAAGGCTTAATAAAAATTCAAATTATTGAACATATGATAAAGCTTCGAATGGAAGCGGATATATTGATTTTTATTTCTATAATTGTTCCACTAACTAAATCAGCAAAGTATAAATAATTTCAAGGACACTATAAATAGATACTTTTAAAGTTTTAATTGCAATTTTGCGGATCAAATTTCAATTTTAATTCGGGAAATCTCTTATGCATGTTCAAAAAGTTATACCAAATTTCTGAAAAATTATATCTTCCAGCAATCTTTTAGTTTTCTTTCTTTAGTTTCATAAAAAAAAAATTATATATATATATTTATATGATGTACACTGAACCAAAAAAATATATATAAAGATACCTATTTCCTGTAAATATGGCAAAAATTGTTTAAAATCACAATATGATTTAGTTAAAATTTTCACGAAATCATTGGGATTCAAAGAGCAAAAAGGTTGACCTCTAATTTATTCTACTCCATATTTTTACATTGTTTTTAAGAGTGAATACTATTTTATTGTACTCCTGTTTTATGTTATCCACTAATTTATTAAGATTCTCTATTCTATATAGTGTTTGAAAAATTTTCTATTTTATTATTTTCACCAAGAATTTTCCAAATAAAAAATTTCATGGGTGAATTTGATTTCTTTTTGCAATAATGAGAACATACTTACGGAAATTGCAGCAAGTTAGTTCTTTATGTGATTAAATCCGAAATGGTTCTACAGGCAGTCTTTTGTGACCAAAACAAGTTAAGATTAACATTGCTGATTAGTTCATGTCTTAAACTCAATGGAAGAAAGTAGGATAAAGTATTAATGAATTATTAACATCACTTTGGTGATTTTAATACTCTCGAAAAACAAGTAAATCGATAAAAATAATTAATAGAAATAATTAATAGAAATATTAGTAAAAAAAACATTTTAATAGAAGATTCTTTTTATTGAAGAGCCATAAAAAGCAAAAAAATAAATATTAATTCTTGCAAAGATTTGCTATTAAAGGTTCAAAATACCACTAAATCTTGAATGCCTTTTAAAAGTAAAATCAGACCCCGATATCTTATAGATTTCGGTTATTTTAATTTTATTTTACTCAAATCGTGAAAAAAAAGAAGAAAATAGTCGACCCGGAAAGTTTATGTTTTTGATCAATCTCATTACTGTTTAAATTTCGTTAGTATGTATTATGAACATTGGAAAAAAGGAATATATTTTTATAAATTTTTTTTTATTTAATTTATAAATTTATCTTAAAACAAATAAATATTAGATTTCATTCTATTTTTATTTTTTTTTATTTTTTAATGAAATAAAAATAATACAGAGAAAAAATTCAATAGAGATAGTTTATTATGCCAAAGGCAATAATGATTTCTGTTCTCTTTAAATATTTTTCGTTTTGTTTGTTTTAATATTTTTTGTTCCAAATTATTTAGCAAAAATAAAAGAAAAATATTGGTATTGATTTGATTACGATTTTTGAACTAAAATTTAGCAAAAAAAAAAATATAAATAATTCGCGATGCCTGTAAACAATAGTTTAAAGATCAAAAAGCAAAAAAATGGATTCTTTACTCCTAAAACAAAAACTATTTTTTTTTTCTCTTCCATTTATTAATTCTTTGGAGGCGTTGAAAAGTTATTTCTAAGGTCATTTACTGATTTAAATTTCTAAAATTCTTTTAAAATAAAATTAAAAATATTATTATTATTATTTTTTAGGTTTTTAAGTTGAAATTATTTAGGTTACAAATAAATAAATTAATAAAAAAAAAAAGTTGTGTGTACATAATATTTATAATTGTTTAATTCAATAAATAATAAATTGGTTTTTATGTATATATATATTTATATTTTTTTATTAATTACTGTCGGGATAGATTCTCTAAAAAGAAGAACACACCCTCAAAGGAATTCAATATTAAGTACGCAGTAATTAAAGCTTGTAAATATTGTTTTCACAATTAAATAATTATTATTGTAAGGGACTGGCCTTCTCCTTATTGGACTTCAATAGAACATCATTGGTTTATACATATGGAACGAAAGTCTAAATTGAACGATTGAAAAAGAGTGTTGGATCCTAGATCCTTTATATAAGTTAATAATTGACAAGTAGGCTCAACAATGTATTGCATATCATTCTGCACTTTTCTCATAGCCATTGAAAAGTACGCCCACTTCAAAATTATTAATATCACAAAAACACTATCCAAAACTGTCATTAAATTTTAATAGAATGATTGGAATACTTTTAGTAGAAGATAATGTAAAAATTACCATCAATAATTTTTTGATTACTGTTTTAGAAAGTATAAGTGTAAATACCACTTTATAAAAGTAATTATATAATTTAATGATATAACCACAGTAGAAGTTAACTAAATAATGTGTGTATTTATTTTATTTAGGTAGTTGGACATGGAATAAATTTTCCCAAAATAAGAAACTGATGTTATCAAAATAATCTGCAATAACAAAATATTCTACCTTGTTTTCGGTAATTTTCATATATATATAACATTATTGTCATAAATTTATTATAATGATAAAATTAGTAAAAATGTATGATTATATATAACTCCTCTGCAATTTTTCTTAAATCAAAGAAGGTAACAATTATTTTAAGTTTAAATAGATATACTATTTTTCATTATTGCTTCATGATTAAGAATTATTCTGATGGTAAAAATAATTTTAAGAATTTTTGAACTCTTGTTAGCTATGATGACGACTGCGATGACGACGATGGCGGCAACGACGACAACGTTATATATTTATGTAGAAGAAATTATCCTTTATGGTTGAGTCACGAGTGAATAATTTGTTATGTTAATTTGGTTCATTGTCAATGAATTGGAATTTAATAGGAAACCATAATCAGCTTTTTATTGTCTGGCTTTATTTTAATTTTATTGCTTTTTAACAGTTTCAATGGTTTTATGGTATAAAATAACAGAAGTGCATATTGTCATTTAAATTAAAATTAAATAAAAAACGAAATAGACATTCAAAATATTGAAAAATTTCCTTAAATTCTAAAAAGAAAATGAAATATCACATAATAAAAAATAATTTTCCATAATATACAGATATAATTTATGTAGTACTAAAGGGTATATTTTCATTTATGTGTTTACTTATTATTTCCAACCAAAGAATTAAATACTAAACCTCTAACAACAATTTGAAAAAAATATTTATTGTATGGCTATCAATCAATAATATTGAAACGATAAAAACAATTTGTTCAATCTGTTTAGAAATAGTCCTTAAATTAAATAAGATCATGATGGGACACCTTTTTTTTCCGTAAAAGAAACTGACTCTCATTTTTCAGTAAAACCTTTATTTTAACGACCTCTATTGCAAAAATGGTAAAAGAAAATAATAACATAGATGTTGTAAGGAAAATATTTACTTTCCTAGATAATTCGAATAAGATTACTACAAATTCTAATAACTTCTTATTAGAAATTTATTTAGTTGACGAAAATTTTCACAGAATCGTATTTTGTTTGGTTTATGGAACAAATGCAAAGGTGAGAATTGAAAATCAATCCTTTATGCGTTGTTTATAGCTACCACAGTAAAGTAATTTTTGGATTATGCGTTGTTTATAGCTACCACAATAAAGTAATTTTTGGAGGAATGTTTCGGAAACCCATTCACAGCTAATTTTATCTGAAAGTAAAAAATCAACTGCAAGAAATATAAAAAAAAAAACAAAAAAAATGTTTTGACAGGAAAGGTATCTTAAAAAAATATTATGATAGGTAGGAAACGTAATGAAAAAGAAACAAAAAAATAATTTTGTGAAGTAATGAAATTTTTCAGATATGAAAATATTTTTAATGCGTTGGGGATCGTTATGTTGTGTTTAGTGCTATAGAATTTAGATCACTAAATGGAGTATTATATGCGTCAATACACATGCAATCATTTAGATGCATCTGCGTAAATAATGAAAAAATTTAGATGCATTAGCGTATATAATGAAAAAATTTAGATGCATCAGCGTAAATAATGAAATCATTTAGATGTTTCCTATTGAATATTACGTAATACCTAAACAAACATAATATCTCTCACAATATTTCAATACAGCCAAACATAAAAAAAAAGAGAAAAAATGAGAAGAAAAAATATTCTCTCTTTGCAACTACCTCTCCCCTACGAATTAAAACAGTATATTGGATATGTAAACAAAACTTGTTATACAACTCGTTCTGTATTTACACAAAAATACATTGACACTCTCGACCTTCGGTCTCGTGATATAAGTATTGACTTGTGTCAATGTATTTTTGTGTATACAGAACTCTTAATTAATAACAAATTTAGTTTACATATACAATAATCTACTATTAAAAAATTCTTTTTACGAAAAATAGATAAAATTAATATCTTCATTTTCAGTAAATTTGCTTAAATATAAATAGAATAATAACATAGAAAATCGGTTTTTACGGTACCATTTTTTCAGATAGGTAAATTAGCTATAAACAAGGCATTACCGTATATGATTTTTAGTTAATATAAGTATGCAGAAATTGATATTACCCTTAAAAATTACATTATACTAAATATTATATTTAATATTGTACAGTCCGGGACTTCGTTTGTGTTCAGTCGTATTTTACAAAACGCTTTTTACCAATGACATTACCCATTACAACTTTTCTTTTTTATCGCACTTGAATAGTTTTGACGCATTGAATCCATTTAAAAACGAGGATTTCATTAAAATTGTTAAAGTAAAGCTGGTTTCAATTTTTGTTAATCAAATTCGCAATGAAAAATAAATTTTAAATAATTATAATTACATAAACATAATATTTATTAAATTTTTATTCAAACCTGCATACTTTAATTTTTTTTTTCTTCTTCATAACCTTTTTATTGACTCATAAAATTTTATGTTACAGTTTTTAAGATTTTTTCAAAGAGAAAATGCAAAAAAAATTATTCCCTGAAGTAACTTGCAAAGCAATAATCGTAAAATTTGATGTTCCTTTAAAAGAAAAAAAAAAAGTTTATTTTAAAACAATTGAAAATGAAGATGATCTCATTTTTATTTAAAAAGAAAGTTACAAAATTATTATAATTTCCAAAAAAAAAACTTGTTATTTAAAAAAATTTATTAATGAATAAGAAATAAACTAGATTGTTTGTTTACGTTCTTTTTTGCTTAATTTTTTTGCATTAAATGCGAGATATAACATTTCGTATGAGCAATTAATTTATCCACTGTTCATAATTAATTATAATTATTAGGTGACAATTTTTTCATAACCAAAATATATTCTACTAATAAAAATTTTAACTATCTCACTTCTAAATTATGTAACTATAACTACATACATTCTCGTTTGACATAAAATATTTTTTCTGAAAAATGAATGAATATTTGTAATTATATGAATATAATGATGATGGTCAAAAGAAACTATCGAGATGATTGGAACGTTATTATAATACTTAATTTTGTCATTTCGGAAAAAGTTATAATATTTACTTAAACTACAAAATAAAATTAATAAAGCGGATAATAAAATCGGCATAAAAAAATGTATTTTTTATTTTATTGAAATGTTGTGAAACTAATTTTGTAAGAAAAATTAATTAAAAAATTCTATGTATGCACTAATTTCGTAGTAAATTCAGTGAAATTCGTGATTTAATAACATGACGTGATGAATAATGTTCTTAAACTATAAAAACATTATCATCTAATTGCAAAAGTTGTTATTCGGTCTTAATTTCTTATCCTATGTAATTTATTGCTTTTATTAGTCACAACGTAAAATTTACTTAAGTATGATGATATAATATCATGAAGCGAAGGTACAAGATCAAATAAAATTGAAAAAGGAATAATTGCCACAAAAATCGATGGGCGATCATACAATAATGGGCTTAGAAATATTACGCTTAGAATACTCAGGAATAATACTTAGACTTCTGAAACTGAAAGCATTAATAAATTAAAATAAATAAAATATTTTTATTATTATTATTATTATTGCTACTATTATTATTATTATTACTATTATTATTACTATTATTATTACTATTATTATTACTATTATTATTATTATTATTATTATTATTATTATTATTATTTTTAATATTATTATTGTTATTATTACTATTATTTTATAAAAATTATTCTCCAATCTCTATCGTGACTTTGATTTTGGTCACATTATCGTGATGATTTGCTGATACTTTTTAGGCCACAAAAGGTTACGGCTAATATTTCTCAATCACATCTTTTTTTTTTTCTTAATATTATTGTAATTTTTTTTTTTTTTTAAATTAACCACAAATTAACAATTATTATTATTACTATCAAATAAAATGTTCTGTTCAGAGTTAATCTGATCAATATATATCTATTAGGTATTTTCTATTTACAGATGTTTAGTCATCACCTAATAAAAAATAATATAGTAAAATTCATGTTAGTTTTTCAACCATATTTATTTAATGGTGAGATAAATTCTATTTTATGTTCTTAATAAATAAATCACAAATATATATAATTATATATATTTTCCAATAAAATGGTTATTTCAGTAACAGCACTGGTTGAATAGAACTGACAGCCTGAGATATAAAGTCTAATTTGTCGGCATTTCGAAAAATTATTAATTTAACTAAGTGTGTAAAAAAAAAAAGTTATAATCAATCATTCGGTGAAAAAAAAATCTTTATACATAGAAATTTAACGGGCTATTTCTAATGTTGGTATAGTTAAAATTTTGTTGTAATTGAATATTGCACAGACCGACCAGGAGCCCCGTGAGGAAAATATTTCCAGACGATTGATGACTATAAATTTCTATTTGATAATGTATGTACAAATGGTTGAATGAGTACATAAATAAATACATAAATAAGTCAGTTTGTAGGCTTTATGCACTTTTCTTGAAGCCTTAATGAAACAAAAAAAAAAATATTCAGCAAAATTTTTATATCATCAATAAATTCCTAAACGTTATTTATAAAAATTTTTCGTGCTCTACGTGTCTTCACTTTGTAGCATATGTTTTTATTGATGATTTCGTGTTGCATTTTATTAAACTAAATAATATGAATGAATGAAATATTTACAAATTATATGTAAATATTATTTTTATTTTTTTTGTTGATAATTTTTTAATAGTTGTTATTGAATATGTCATTTTGTAATAAAAGTACGTACCTACTAAATAAGAGAATTAAAAGGAACCAATAATGATGTTGTGATGGCTCGATTATAAAATACGTGGATTTGAAATTTTTTGTTATATTGTCATATATTGTCATATATATTGCCATAACCATATGAACAGATATATTAAAAAGTAAAACTGTTAGGTATTTTCCTAATGTTATCCTGTAGTTCCATTTGAACTATAAATATATATACAATCAAAAAATATACAGAAAATATAGCTGCTATCTGTTTTTTCAATGTTAAATATAACGTCGGAATTCTGCAAATATAACTGAGGTTTCAAAATTAATATTTCGAAATATGTATTTAATATCATGTATATTAAATCATCAGAAAAATATTATTAATTAATTTTAATGTATAAAATAAAAAAAAATAATTTGAATTATTTCTTAGATGTACCTACTCTTTGCAATGAAAATATATGTAGGTGATTTATGTAAGTCTAATAATTAGGACTTTCCTCAATCGCGACAATAATAATTTTTGTCTTTGGAATCCTTTGGTAGCTTTTGATACTAGTTTTAAACAAAACTTTTTTGTCTTTTCATCGTTTAGTTAATCAATAGATAAAAGTTGAATTTAAATATTGCTTCACTAAATTGTATAATATATTTTCGGAAACTTTAGTAACCTCCACATCTAATTGTAGGAATTGGTACGCGGCTAATTACATGAATTACTATCGTATAAAACATAGTCTAATTCAATTTTTAAAAAAATCCATAAAGAATTTTTTATATCATTAGATTTCATTTTTGAAATCGTTAATTAGTTATAGAGCTTATTTTACTACCATTAGATAAAGCCCTACAGCCATAAAAATTTAGGTTCAAAAAATTTCTTTAGAATTAATTTTTATTTTTAATCCAAATTGATAATAAAAATCGGAAAATAAAATAACCTAATAAAATCGTTAAAATAAATTTAATGAGTTTTACATAGAATTACTTACTTTTAAAGTATATGTATCAGGAAATAAAATATTCGTATTGTGCGGTATTAGCAGAGAAACTGTATAATACTTTTATCATTATTTATTAACACTGGAAAGCAAATATTGACATTAATTAGGAGCCTTTTCAATTTAATTTCAATTTAATTTGATCGGTGATCGATGTAAAAATTCTAACGACAACATTTTTTTATTTTCTTTCTATTACTATTCTAATTAATTTTGGTTTTTTTTTTTAAATCGATTTTATTATATTCTTTTCTTCTATATAATTTCTTAGATATGAAGGCACATCCTAATATCTTCCTTATTATGATTTTTTCTCTATGAACACCTAATTCTGAGTAGTGTGGCTCAAAACTGCAATAAGACTTCAGTAATAATAATAATTTATAATTGAACACAGAAAGAAAATTAACTACTAAATCCTAAGATTTAAAAATTGAACTTATAAATTTCATTTTTATTTTCAATTTATATTAAAACTCAATTATTTTTAGTATAAAAATATATAATTTTATTACTTTTAATTCTTGAATTAAATAAGTTCATATAATAATAATGTTTAACTTTTAAATTAAGAAATAAAATTTAATTTTTTATTTACCATTTTGTTGTTTGTAAATTAAACACTTAGTTTAGAAAATTATATTAAGTTATAAATAAATTAATAGTATTTCAAATTGAAAAAAGTGTTATAGTTTGCAACTTGTTATCTTTGGTTATTTAAATTGTTATTATCATTTAAGTACTTCTGCAGCCACAACTATGAGCTTATACACTACACATTAAATTTTATAACCAACCACGGTCCACAGATAATTAATCTAAAAACGGACTGTTCCAGATATATAATTTGTACAGTATTTGTACTTACTACTCTATAATCTTAGCTGCACAATTATATTGAATAAAATTAAAGTAATGGATTGGACTAAACCACAATACAAATATTGTACCTGAGAAAATATGGGAAAAAAAAGTTTATTAAAAAAAATTGTGATTTTTATATTGCAAGGTATGGGAAACCTATTTAGGTAAAAATGTGACAATTTAATTAATAGGTTTTATTTGTTAAATGATATAAATCCTTTTTAAACTTTATCATTTCTATTTTATATGTAAAATAAAAAATAAAAAGAATAAATAAATAAAAAAAAATAATTTTTATTCTATTTGGTGCCAAGTTTAATGTAATCAATTTTTCTTTCAAAAAATGTAGCGATCAAACAAACTAAAGCAGCTGTTTAAGATATTTTTTTATTTTTTCAAAATATCTTCAAATTTGTTTTCCGATTTTACTTACATACATTCGTAGAAAATATTTTGCAATTATTAAATAAAAATGAGAATAAAGAGTCGAGTTTTAAATAAAGAGCTAATTTCTACAATAAACTTGATGAATAATATTTATGAATAGTATATAAAATAATTTCGTTTTAAGTGTCCAACACTGTCTTCTTATTCCTGAGGAGGAAATGAATTAATTTTTCAATTATGTACTTACATAAAAATGTTATTTTTTTCTTCATATTATATTTTTTATTATATATTTAAATGATTTAATATATAATATTATTTAGCTTTTATGAGAAAACTATGTATGTATATCCACAAATGAACGAATAAAATATGTTGGTGGTCCATTAAAAATACCTTTATAGGTTGTTTTGGTCTGTTTTGTTCGATAATGTATATCAAAACATTTTTTCACTAAGATAAAAATATTGTAATTCATGTGTCATGAAAATTATGATCATACAAAGTGCTAACATTTGTCAATGTAATGATAAACAAAACTTTAAAAAATTACCAATTTTTGATACCTAAAAAAAATTATTGTTAGCCTATTTTGGATGAAAACATAATAAATTTATATGTATACATTACGCTTTTAGAAATAAAAAAAAGGTGAACTGATTCTGAAAGTGTGCATTGGGGAACATAATTTGTTTACTAATTCAGAGTTGTAATTATGTGATAAAACAGAATTTGAAGTTCAAGGTATATTTTTATTATTTACTTTAAGAAATATGCCTTGAAAGTTTTATTTATTAACGGTCTTCTAATATATGGTAAAAACTTCAATTACTTTTTTATTTATAATCGTACAGTTTCTAAATTTGTAATTAAAAATAATATTCAATGATAATACAAAAACATAAATTGTCAAATGAACGTTCTAAAAATCTTAAAGAACTCAAATTAGAAAACATATATAGTAATTTTAATAAAATATACTGCAATTAAAATAAAGTTTGGGTTTGTCTAAATGTTTATTTAACCACTTATTATTTCTCTTAAATTTTATTATTTTTATGCTTATATAATAAAAAATTTCAACCAATTGTTAACGAAATTAGTTTCATTTGGACTGGATTGTGTCATTTATTATTATTTACTGCCTGTATATTATATACTGAAAATGTTGTTAATATGTTACGGAATATTCAGTTGTGAGTTCAAGAAAAAAACGAGGTAAAATTTATGTCCATTACGAACTGGAACTAAGTGCAGTTTTGTTCAATACTGTGCAATATTTAGTTCAACTAATTTGGAATAATTTATAGCTAAATACATATGAGACGAGCTATACCAGTTGTGCAGAGACAAAATATCAGTTGTGCAGAACTATACCAGTTGTGAAGAAACAAAATACCAGTTGTGCAAAAATATACCACTTGTGCAGAGACAAAATACCAGTTGTGCAGAACTATACCAGTTGTGCACATACAAAAAATGAGTTGTGCAGAACTATAGCAGTTGTGCAGGAACGAAATACAGTTGTAAAGAACTATTCTAGTTGTACACAGACAAAATACCAGTTGTGCAGAACTGTACCAGTTGTGCAGAGACAAAATACCAGTTGTGCAGAACTATACCAGTTGTGCAGAGACAAAATACCAGTTGTGCAGAACTCTACCAGTTGTGCAGAGACAAAATACCAGTTGTGAAGAACTATACCGATTATAAAATCAATTATATGCTATGATTAGAAATTTGCAATATAATTCTAATCGTGATAATGACAAGTCTTCATAAGATTATTAAATATGCGTAAGCGCATTTGTCATATTGTCTGTTCAATATTTTTCACTAAATATTGTATATTTAATGCTAATTAGATGTTATTTTTGTGATATATGAACGTAATGTGTAATAGATCACCACTTGATAAAACACTCGAAATAGTTTTAAAAATTACAGTTCTACCTACAAGACAAAAAAATAAACTTATTTTTTCCACTTAAATTTTATTTTCTTAAGGTAAGTGCGGAATTCAGTAGGCTTAACTTATAGATATCAATCATTTATTTAAAATAGGTTATAAAAGAAATAAAAATATAATATGTCTTAATGACATTTAGATTTGTGTATTTAAATAACACTTAAAAATCTAAATTTTGCTAAGCATCATTAGAATGTTATTGAAAATAGATCGCTACTGGGATTGAAGTGTTTCGTATATTAACATTAAATTTAAGGCACATAAACTGTGTTATGTATGTGTTCATAATAATAATTTTTTTTATTTATATTATTTCTAGTCGAATATTTTGGCCCAAGAATTTGTATGCGTCCACAATTAATGAAAATTACTGACAAGAAATGTCCATAATCTCTATACATAATTTTTGATTATTATTTACACTGAAAATAAAAGCGCATCGTGTTTATAAATATATCTTTTTTTTATCTTCGTTTTTATTGAGAATTGTTTTTTTTAACATTATTGAATATATTTTTGTTTTTAATAAATTTCAATCATTATTTTATACCTACTAAAATAATTCCAATTCTTTTAAGAAATTGAAATTAATTTCAATTTAATTTGACCCTAATGATATGAGATTTCTATAATAAAATTTTATTAATAAGCAAAGCAATTAGTTTTTTCTTGTGTTAAAATCAGACGTTTTTTTTTTCTTTCATAAATAATAATAATGCCAGTTAGAAAACAAAAAATCTTATAACTATTTTAAATAACGAAATTGATTTCAAGGAAGTTGAATAAAAAACATATTAAATAATTTTTTTTGATCGATTTTATTTTGAATGAATTATGCAGAAATAGTATAAAAATATCCGTAGTTAAAGCATATCAGTCAAATAATTGTTCAAAATTCTTGTATTCTGATTGAACTTTGAATAATTAAATAAATAGACATAAGCTTGATGTTTTCTTTGGCTGGTATTTGTAACTTGCAACGTACTATTTAATAAGGATTTATGGGTTTGATTCAATTTTCAGTTGTATTGTCAACACTATTTTCTAAATAACTATTTTCTAAATATATAAGTACAATATTGTATGTTTTCTCATTAATGTTTTCTCTATCTATACCTTACCTTTGAAATGTAAAAAGAACAATTCTCCTAAAGGATAGAGTACTAAAGTTGAAATCATAATCGCTACATAACTCGCATTTAATTTAACACCTATGTATGAGCAGATTTCTTTTTTTTTGTTTTTGAAGAGATAATAAAAGAAGACGACAATGATTAATAACCTTATGTTGCAAAATAGTTATTACTTTTTTCTCTTTAAGCATCAAGGTATCACTCTTTTTCTACATAATAATATGTTTTTCTAAAAACCTTAAGGTATATTATGTACATAAACATGTGTGCACATATACGTTATACATAGTTGTTAATTAAAAGTAATTTACGATTTAAAAATAAAAATAGTTTTTGATAAAAAAATTTCTAAAAATTATAATTATTTTTTTTAAGTTTGCTTTATTTTGATTTGCCCTCTAAATTAGTGGCTTGTACTTGAAACAAATACTTTATCTGCACTAGTAGTGTTCTCTGACATGTCAGTTATATCTTACAGTTAATGTTCGTCTTAAAATATTTGATTAGATTTAGAAATAATTCAATTCAAAATGTTGTGATTAGATCATATTATGTATAAATTTAATCTATATATAGCATTTTCTTATTGTTTATGTAAATAAATAAAATTCAATTAGACAATAAAACTAAAGTTCGTGCTTTGATAACTTCAAAATAAAGCGTCGGAATATCTAATTTTTTTTTTTTGAAATTGAATTGGAAATTGAATTCATATTTATTTTGTGGTAATTAATGTGGCGCCAATTTCATAGCCCCATTTATTGAGGAAGCTGTCGTAATGTTGAAATTATAAAATAAAATTTAAAAGAATATTAGAAAAAAAAGGCCATTAAGTATAACAAGTATAGAGAAAATAAAAAACTAAAATAAAAATCCTTTCACAATAAAATTTATTCTGTAATCGTGCGATATCAAAATACATAGTAAGTACCTAAGTAACTTTCAATAATTACAAAATTTATATTTTCGTACATATCTATTTATATTTGAATAAAAAAAAAATAGTATAGAGCAAACACTATAAAATGCAACTCAATTATTGACCTCACAAGAATAACTTATTTGTCCCAAGCATTTTTTAAACTATTTTATTTTTTTAACCATATAACAATCTGAACATTTAAAATTAGAATAGAATAGAATGTTATTCGTCTTTCCATGTCACTAATGCATTTTTACAATTTTGTCTTTTAAATTTCGTGATAAACTGTTTTAACCTTAAATCTTTATTTAGTGTTAAGAATTTTCAAATCCAGTCCATTTATAACTTTTACCTTCGATTTAAATGCATTGGGCGTTTATTTGTCAAAAAAAAGTGAAATAGTTTTTTAATTGGCCTCAAAAAATTAAATTCTAATTAATGTCCGACACTTGATCAAGCAGATTTTTCCCCCATACTTGGATCAAAAATTTTAAAGCTTGATAATGTTATAATTTCTGATGAGCGACGATGAAAAAATGTTACATGGGTTCATCTAGTTTTTGTATTCTACAAGTGACGTTTAAAAAATTAAAATTTATTTTGTTAAATTCAATAAAAAATCATTTTAAACGCGCACACTTATTAATTCTTTTCGTTTTTCGATTTTATTCTTCAACAAATAATCAATATGGCAATATTATTATTTTCATTGGCAAATGACAACATCCGTTTGGTTAATTAAAATTCTCACTGTTGCTTCGAATAAAAGGGAAGTGATTTATTTCATGTGATAATATAGTGTAACACGAAAATTCTACGACAAAATTTGTTTAACAAAAAAAAAAAAACAAAAACATATAAATAAAGAAAAATCATACCAACATTGAAACATAATAAAATTTCTAAGATTTAAAAATAAAAAAAAATATATATCTTATTTACTAAGCATTGATAAACGCATACAAATTAAGTTTGATTTAATGTTGTGGGAACTATACGTTTAGAAACACAAAAGTAAAATTAGATTATAAAATTAATAGCGACATAAAAAACATTGATTAATTATAAATTTGTTTTTTATTTCAATGAATAGAAATCAGGATCATAATAAATTTGTCTGAAATAGTGATCGTAAACTGTGTGAGCTTCAGTACTTCTATGTAACTGAATGAGAACATTGTTGGCTATGTAAGTACTACAGATATTCCAAAATAATTTTTCTTACAATAATACCTATATTTACACATTATACTTTATATTCAATTAATTTATTATCTTTTTTCTGTCGAAAGATATGCCTGCTAGGGCAATTGAACTACACCTGAGCTACAGTTGGTTACTATATAGAATTATATAGGGAAAGTCTTTATCAAAAAAATATATATAGATTTAATGTTAAAATAATTTGCTTCTATTTTTGATTAATTTATTTTTACTTTTATTTCGATAAATAAAGTAAGTAAAAATCTATTTTAATTCAAAAGAAAAAAAAAAAAAAAATTCAATTCTATACACAAATTTAAATGCAACTTAAATCATCAAGTGCAATCAGAGACACAATAAAGTTCAGCATTAAACAATATAAATGCAAATACTTTATCTGTAAAAAAAAAATAATTCCAATTCACTGCCACTGGGCTAATAACTGCAGCAATTTTATTCATTTCAAAAAGAAAAAAAAAATATATATATATATATATATATTTTCGTTAGGTATGGTATAAATTGTTTTGGAAAATAATAACAATCAAACTAAATGTTGGTGGTAGTACATTATGAGAAGAAACAAAACAAAAAAAAAAAAAGAACCAAAACAAAGATTTGTGCTAGTTGCATAACATTAAGTTCAGCAGTTTAACAAAATTATTGTATATTTTGCTTACTTCTTTTTTTTTTTTACTGTTTTAGATTTCTTTTATATATTTTTATATCGTGTTTGAATTTAAAGTAACGTCCTTAACCTTTTAGGCAAATTAACCGTCCAAAATAATAAAACAACAATGCAATCCAATTGTTTTTTGTGCGCTTCATATCAAATAACGAAATTAATATATTTTTACTATACATTTAAACTATAAATTAAATTTTACCATAAATTATGTTCACAGATATTCAAGAATTTAATTAATCTTGGGTGTACAATTTAAGTTTTGAATAAAAGCTTCAAAAATGTCAATTAAATTTATGTTTATATTTTATGTTTTATGGATTATTTTTCAAAATCTTTGTAAATAATAATTATAGTAAACAAAACATGTCAAAAAAGATTGAACCAAAAAATCTTCTTTTAAACTTATTTTTGTCTAATATAAAATATAATAATTTATAGCTAAAAAAAAAATAAAAGACATAAATATTATAGTTGAAAGAATTATATACTACATAAACAAGTAGATTTCACAAAAACAAAAAAGTGTCCAAATAATTAAAAGATGAAATTTATTTCTTCAAATGATTTAAAGAATTAAAGTGTTGGAAACTGATTTTTGATTTAACGAGAAATAACACTTTTAAATATAAAATAAATAAAAACACATTTATAATGTTTGATTCTTGACACCTAGCTTTGCAGATAAAATCATATGATCGCGATCAAAGATCTGGACATTATGATTTTAGGTTACGAGAGAGAGCATATTTTAATTAAAAATCCATATAAGAAAAACATATTTATATTCTATTATACATGATAATAATCATTCTATATAATTTCCATAATATGTTATCATTTTGTGCACAGAAAAACAGAAAATCATGAATAATACAAAAATTACTAAAAATGGAATTTTTTGTTTTTTTCTTAAATATGAATTGTAATAACTTAGCTAAGAAATTTTATGCAGAAGCTCTAAATTAAGACAATTTTATTTGTGGTGAACATAAATCAAAAACAAAAACAAAAAAAAAAATTTTTTTTAAAGAAAAATAGCTAAATAATAATAATTTAACAGAATTTTAGATGAATGTAACATAATTTAATTTTTTTTTTTTTTTAAATTCAATTCATGTTCCTGTGTGGTCAAAGTTCTCATCAAACAAAAAATATATATATAGAATGTATATATAGTAAATATTGTGAGAACTTATTTTAGGTATAAATGTATCTAAGAAAATTTTAAAAATGCATCATAATTTGCAAAATGAATTCACAAAGTCATAATTTCTTCTTTTATTTTTAATTTATTTTGGAATAGTTAAAAAAAAAACTATAAATTAAAATATATTGGTCACCGAAAATTTTAGTTGTGATAATTGAAAAAATGAAATATATACTACATACATAGGTTAATAATTTGTAATTTTTTTAAATTAACTTTTTTTTTTTTGCTATAAAATGTTTAACATTGTCAAATAAATGTGAATTATTTAGCTGTAAATTTATTATAAAATGTTAAAAATTATAATAAATCTCGATGCCAAAGGCCCACATTCATAAACTTATTTTCAATATTTTAATATTTCTATAATCATTTCATTGATTATATCTTGAAATGCCGCTTATTTCAAATAAAAATTGACTAACAAAAAATTCAAGAAATTATTATTTAAAGTTTTATAATTAAAAAATTTTGAAATCTGTATCCACTATCCAGCCCTTATCTTATTATATTACAAAATTTTAATAATTAGTAATTTTCATGTATATGTATTGTATATATTTTTTGAATCATTTAAATCCATAACGGTATTAAATATTTTCATGTTTAACATCATAGCAAAATTGAACTTATTGACATTGTTAACATGTAATTTAATCCAGATTTTAGAAGAGTAAGAAAAGTGCGAATATTGAATTTTTTAAATCATTCAGTGTATAATTTCGATAAATTTTAATTGAGCTTATCACTAATAGCAGACAAAATCATAATAGAATTTTTACGAAAACTTTATTATATACTTGTGTAACTATAGAGATATTCCCGGAATTTCCGTAGTTTACTTTTTTTTTTGGTTAAATAAATTGTGAACTTACTTGAATAATCAAAATTATTCTATTTAAAAAATCAACATTATTCTATTTAAAGATGTTTCCAAAAACAAAAAAAAAATAAGGAAACACTGACTATCTAATAAATGACATCACATGTGCGCTAAAGAACAAAAAAAAACTTTTTTCTCTTTCATTGTTATTTCTTATTTTTTTTATATTTTACTTCTAGATTTTAAAATAAATATTTAATTTTAAATAATGGAATTTGTTTTTTTTTTTGAACAAAATAGTTTTTATTTTTGTTACCAAAAGGCGCTAATTTGAATTATACACAAAAAAAAAAAAATCAAATTCCCATTAAGGAGTGCCATCTGATTTACTTAATGTTTTCTGTGATAACATTTAATTAGAACTTATTACTGGAATTAAAAGTTAACAAAAAAAAAATTTAAAGAGTTTATAAACCATATATTTGTTCCGAAAGTTACTTATCTTTAATTTTATCTTCTAGTCCGCATTATTAATTCCAGCGAAGTTCACTTGTGGAAGTGTTTTATTTTATTTTTTATTTTATATTTTATACGTTTATAGTACCATATTAGTATTTCGTACATATTAGTATTTCGTACAGGTTGGACTAATTTTTCGTTCAACTAAAAGATTCTTTCATTATGCCTTATCTTTTTTGTTGTGGTCTTCGGAAGACAGAATTCAAAAGGAAAAAATTAACACTAAGTAACATAAGATCGAATTATTATTGAAAAAAAAGTTTTTAATTATTGAACTATCAATCGGTTTTTATTAATTCTTATTAGCTCGAAAAAATATCAAATCTTCTAAAATGTTTAAATTCTTTTAGATAGAAAAAGATTCATATGGCACTGATAACTACAAAAGTGAATGTTCGGTGAGTGAATTTTATTCTGTTGTTTTTTTGTTTCAAATGTTTTTGAACATTTTAATCTGATTGAGCTTCAGTTCACTTTTGCTTATTTAAAATTAAAAAAAAAAAACAAAAAATAAAATTCCGTAATTTAATGCTTCTTAAAACATTTTTATCTGAAGTTAATCTTTGTCTTATGTATCTTTGAATGGACTTGAATTTGCAAAAAAAAAAAACAAAAACAAAAAAAAATATCTAACTAAAGCAAAGTTTAGTTTTTTTGGTATATTATTTTTGACTGTTAAATTTTTTGATGCTGAGAAAATTGCAACAATTTTGAAACAAGAAAACTATAATAATATTATTTTATTGTTTTTGCATAAAAAGTGATATAAACATGTGAAAAAAAATGCAACGTAAATAATACAAAAAAGTAATAATCACCATTTCAACAAAACATTAAAACGTTCGCAATACAAAATTTTCTATCAGGGTCTCAAGCATCCTCTTTTTTTTTTGCTACGTATCTACATAGTCCTATATTTCTGCATAGCTGCACAGATTACTGAACGCGTGTACTACACGTTCTCAAGTATCTCAACTATTTCTTCGTATCCGTTGGAATATGAACCTCTATTTGGACCATCATCTACAACTACTCCCAAATCCTTTAACTGTTTCCCTGAACAAAAGTTAGTCCATTCAAATAACAAACATAACAGTGTTATGCAAGACTCTTTTTTTGATTTCTAAGCATAATTAATTACTCCGGTATGTACATTGTAACAAAATACATTTAAAACTATATTCAAATTATTTCAATTAAATTTATGGGAACTGATTGATTTGAATTGATTTGAATAATTCATTTATTTAATTTTAAAAAAAAATAAAAAATAAATATTCAACGTAATGTGGGTGGATGAGAAAATTGAATTGTTTTAATTGTGAAATAATTGTCAATTTGAGAATTCTTTAATTTATTTTGCAATTCAAAATAATATGTAACGATTTAATTTAATTTAATTAATTATTATAAAGGTGTAATCTCAATGGCATTAACGATATCAAATTAGTTTGAAGGGAGGATATAATTTTAGGTTAAGAATAGCGAAAAGCCTCGCAAGCCCACACTGCCAAATCATCATTCTCTATCCAGCACCTAACACAGAATGGTTAGTGTACATGTCTTCGATTCATAACAAATGGTGCACAAATTCGGGCGTGGTCTATTATCGTTATTTTTTTGTGGCCTGGGATAATTTATCAGGTTTGAGGTTTATATCTCACCCTAACTAAGAATGTAACGAACAGATTTTTAATTAATTAAAAATGCCGCATTATTATTTATTTTTATCACTATCCTATTGAATAGGTATATCGATTTATTTATAAATTATACCAAATACCAAAATAATAGAATTTTTGTTATATTTATTTAGTTTAAATAAATAAAAATTAAATAAAAAAAAAATTCTTTTGACCACATGAAAAAATATTTGTCCAACATAAGTCAAAAAGGTTGAAAATAAAATGAGAAAAAATTAAATGAAAAAAAAAAATTAATATTTATTTTTACTCGAAATATCACAACTCATCCAAATTTATTTGTCCATAAATTAAGAATAAAATAAGAAAAAAAAAATTAAATTTAAGTGAATACCATATTTATCTAGATCACCAGATCAAACACCTGCTGTTTCTTTAAACTTTATTGGTACTCACCAAATAATAATATAAAAAAAAAAATCTTATTATTATTTTGAGTTTGTAGGTGAGACTGAGCTTATGTTCATTCTGTAAAAAAAATTTTCCTTCACTGTAAATTACTCCAATTAAATAAAATATTAATGATAGACGCAGTCTAGATTGATGGATGTAGATACTGCCAATCTTTTCGTTATAATTTTCAATATCGCTAGTTAGTAGAAATATTTATTTTTAATAATGAAATTGCAATTATGCAGCGGAATT